>VCJK01001531.1:0-12155 GCA_024139485.1 Backusella psychrophila | reverse complement strand
CCCCTTTTTTTTTTTTTTTTTTTTTTTTTTTTTTATCCTTCTGTTTAGATGGTGTATTGCCTAATGGTTTAAATGTCGTCAAGTTCTCTGCTATGCACGAGTTCCAAAACTTGCATGCTGTCAGCAAGGAGAAGATCAATGACTTTGTTCGTGGTCACTTCTATGGTCATTATGACTTTGATCTTGATAACACCATCTATATCTTCACTGCAGGTCGTTATGAATACCGTAATAAGGGTGTTGATATGTTCATTGAGGCTCTTGCACGTAAGTTTCTTGGTTTCGTTTTTAAAGCTTAAGGGTGGTTAATTTATCATCATTACAATTAGGTTTGAACCATCGCCTCAAGGCTTCAGGCTCCAAGATGACTGTTGTGGCCTTCATCATCATGCCCGCTGCTACCCACTCATTCAACGTTGAGGCATTAAAAGGTCAAGCCGTCACTCGTCAATTACGCAGTACTGTAAGTGAAATCCAGGAGATTGTTGGTAAACGCATCTATGAACATGCTCTTCGTCTTGATGAGTTGGATACAGCATCTTTGCTTTCAGATGAAGACAAGGTCCTCATTAAGCGTCGTGTCTTTGCCTTAAAGAACCCTTCATTGCCTCCTATTGTTACCCACAACATTGTGGATGATGGCAAGGATCCCGTCTTGGATCAGTTGCGCCAGGTAAACTTGTTCAACAGATCCGAGGATCGTGTCAAGGTCGTGTTCCATCCCGAGTTCCTGAATGCAAACAACCCACTTATCGGTATGGATTATGAAGAGTTTGTGCGTGGTTGTCACTTGGGTGTCTTTGCCTCTTATTATGAACCTTGGGGTTATACACCTGCCGAATGTACCGTCATGGGTGTCCCCTCCATCAGTACAAATCTCTCTGGTTTCGGTTGCTTTATGGAAGAAAACATTGAAAACTGTGAAGACTATGGTATCTATGTGACAGATCGCCGCATGAAGTCTGTTGAAGAATCCCTTCAGCAATTAAGTGACCAAATGTTCCAATTCGTACAAAAGACACGCCGTCAACGTATCAACCAGCGTAACCGCACGGAGCGTCTTTCTGATCTCCTTGATTGGAAGCGCATGGGTCTCGAGTACATCAAAGCACGTCAATTAGCACTCCGTCGCACATATCCCGATAGTTTCATTGAGGATGAGCAAGACGAAATGACAGACTCTCAAGTTAAGATCCCCAAACCTTTCTCTGCACCCGCCAGCCCCAAACTCAAGTCGCGTGTCAATGCTCTCTTGGACAACGATGAGGAGGATGAATCGTTCTTGTACCCTGCCCTTAATAGAAAGAGTCAAACCCAATCACGAGAACAGGAGCTCTTGAGTGAGGGCGATATTGAAGCTTTCAACAAATTGGCACTTGAAAACAAGGATTCTAATGAGGCAGGTAGACTTGCTCTATAAATATACACTTTCATATATATATATATATATATTTAATATATATATACGTATCCCAATCCCCATCCAACTCCATTCATGTTCAATTCATATTCTCTTTTTTTTGATATATAAATAAAATCATTTCATTATTTTTTTTTTCGTTTAAATTTGGATGACGTTGTGGAATTATGTTTTTTTTTGGGTGAAAGATATATAAATACAATGTTGAATACTATCAATACAGTAGTAAGTAGTATATCTTTGCTTTTAGCATGATAATCTTTGGACATCGACGGTGGTATTAATATATTTTTCTATCTCTTTATCTCTTAACTGTGATTTATGTGCAAAGATGTTATATTGTGGTGAAACATTTTTTATTTCTTAATCTAGTCATGATATTTTTCTCTTAAAAAGCAAATATAAATACGTAATTATTGCGGGCTACATTCACACTACTTGATCGCCCTAATCAACGTCATTAATATTTATCAAAAGTAAAGCCCAAATTTATTGAGTAAAAAAAAAAAAAAAGAAAGCCTCAATCACATTCTTTTCTTGTATTATCAAAGACATACACCAAAGTCCTCCCATCATAAATATAAATACATCGTCAACTTGGGGGACTAAAAACTAACAGAGCTAATCAAAATCACCTGCTGGTATAAAAACATTGGCGTCAAGTCTAGATAAAAACTACCATGACATCCATGTTAGGGAGTGAGTTAATTTTGATATAAATAGGTTTTATGTAGCTGAAAAAGAGAAATGTTTGGTGTGGTTAACTATCAAATAATTTAACCAATAGATCATTTTTTATCGTTACTTTTTATGAAACCAACATGTGCAGAAACGTAATAGTGCTTTATTCTTTGACAAATAGTAGTACGAATCTTTCAAAAAGATACTCAAAACACAATGATGCAAGATCTTTTGGAAATCGTATAAACAATAAACGGAGCTCTTTACTTCTATTTATCTCATTAATAAATTAAGATGTAATAATATTAATATAAAAAAAAAATATCAGGGGACAGAGAAAGACAAATTGTTTATGCATACAGGTAGTGAATGTTGGATCGATAAAATAACTCAAGGAAAATGATTATCATATCTTGTTGCATATTGGACATAAAAAGTTTATCTATCGTTATAAATTAAGTTTATCTTTTTTTTTTTTGATAGAAAATCGACTTTAATTGTTTTAACTCTCACAAGCATGTTTCTCTTCTTCTTCTTCTTCTTCTTTTTTATTTATTTATTTGCATTATAACCGCCCTGTATATATAGAATATTATAGATAAAATGACCATGTGTGAACCAGAAAGGGACGGAGTTGCTTATATCTCTTGGATCAATGTAGGGGAAGAAAAAGTGGGGGTTTAATGAGTGTATTGCCTATATCAATCAAAACGGTCAAAAAATAGCTCATTTTAGGAGATTGTGCCTATGGTGTTCAAGACGCGTCCAGTATATTATTAGGCTACATATCGATCCTGTGTTGGCTGAACGCACAGTTGCCGTAAGTCATGCTATTTGGATCATCCACTTTAGATGGGAAAACTCATGCGTATACATAGACAAGTCATAGTAAATTATAAATCAGGGTCAGCAAACTCACTCAGCATTAGTTTTTTAGCAATATGGCTTGCAGGTAAGCAAGAGTATGACTAGAAAAGAGATGGATGTAACAAAAAATCTAAAAGTTGTGGAAACACCAAGGTGATACTTCAAATCTAATAGGTGCTTTGTTAACGCACCAACTTCCCTTTCAAATATATCTTGGTGTTTACTTTGTTTTTATCGATGTTTGTTTGTTATTTCAATGGATCTACTATAATCAACTTGATAGCGTCATCAGAAAGACCTATTTAATTATACCAAATTCAGATATAAACGCGACGAATCTGATTCGACAACCTACAAGTCACTCCCCCGTGCCAATAAATACATCAATAGTGTCCGATGAGCTAACGCCGTTTTCATCCTCAGCCTCACCTTCCAAATGGTATGCATTGTCATCAAAGGAAGGCTCAGCAACAAAGCTATTGTCTCTCATGCTTTTTTCAACCAACCTTTTATCATCATCATCATCACCATCTTTTGACGTTCAAGACGCATCAATAGCGGCGAATAACATTATTTTTATTGGCAGAGTTTTTGCTTGGATGTGCACTTGTTTTTATCTTGTCTCTCGAGTGCCTCAGATCATTAAAAACCACCATCGTCAATCTGTAGATGGTTTATCCATTTCTTTATTTATATTTGCTGCTTTAGGTAATTTGACATACTTTTGTAGCATTATTTTGCATCCAGGGCATACACACTCTTCATTATTAGAAGCTCTTCCATACTTGATTGGTAGTGCAGGCACTCTAGTTTTTGATTTTTCTATTTTTTGTCAATTTTTAATTTTCAAAAAATCAAATAAACCTGTCGATTTTGTGTAACGTAAAAAATCGACGTCCTCTTTCCTTTTATGGAAAAGAGCAATTTCGGTCTCATTTTATTTTTTTATTTTTTTATTTTCAATGAGAGGGGAAAACAAAACTTGGTTTTTCTATTGTTGTTGTTGTTTTCATATATTCCTTTCCTTTCTTTTTAAAGTACACAATGACCTTAATCAACTCTCCCAAAAAGTTACTGCGGGGGGCGTTAATATTTATAGCAGTTATTGTATTTTTATTATGGTCAACTAATGAATACTCGGATGAATTTACACTTAAAAGCGACACAGATGATCTCTTGGCGCTCGTAGAAGAACCTGTAGTTACAAACTCTTTCAATACCACCTGGGATGACGGTAACTTGGATTATTACCATGTATATTATTCTGATATTGACAACATTTTTTCTATATATATAAATAGATGTCAATCCCTGGATTCTCCCATCTCGATCCACACAGGACATTAGCTTTCTTCAGCAACTAAAAACATACACAACCAAAGGACATGAGAGCTTACCCTCGACACTGCAGCCTGATAACGATGTTACAGTTTTATTGGCTATAAATTCAAAGCAGGATCTTTCAAAATTACAGGCTGTTCAGGCTTGGGCACTCCCTATTCAAATTTGGGTTGTCTGCTCCAGTTTGATTACTTTTGACACCAGCGGACTGACAGTGACAGTACTCGATCCAGTTGAAGCCAGTCACTATGTTCCATCCAGTGCTGGAGATGCTGTTTGGTTGCAGGTTTTACCAAAGATAACAACAGAATATGTATTTGCACTTGATCATTTAGTGTCAAAGCAAGAGTTTTTGGCAGTATATTCGACAGCCCGCTCTGATGACTATCAAGGTGCTCTCGTTGGTACCCAGGCTGCGTTATTCAACCCCAATGGTGATCTTATTTGCCTTCCCCGAGACTTTAATTCGGTGGTTCCTCGCGTAAGTCAGCCTGCAGATATGTTATTGGGCTCTTGGCTATTGAAACGAGAATGGCTTCCGCTTTTACTTGTCGATACCAGCATAAAGTCATTAGAGTTGCCTTTGGGATATTATATCAGTTCAAGCTTGTATCATTTTGCAGGCGTTCCTACTATTGCACTGCCTCTCCAATCGATTACAAACAATGGCCAATGTGACCAAGTAGAAACCGAGTGGCATACAAATGCAGACTGGAAGGCAGCTGTCAAACGTAGCCAGCTTCCAACAGCATTATTACAACGCCAGGAACAAGAGAATGGTATTATGGTTGTGGTAAAGGACAGAGAGGAGCTTATTCGATTACAGCCATTGATCTGTCGATTCAAAGATTATCCAGTCCACGTTGCGCTTTTAGGAAATGAGCTGAATGGAGCTGATGCAGATGCAGTATTTGCTGTTACCTCTTGCCAACAAAGTGTCCGTGTTCATGATTTTACGCAGTTGGAAAGCAACACTCCTCTCTTATCTATTGATCATCGACTTGCACGCTTGATGCAGACAGTGCCTTTGCGTGTGGTGGTACAAGTCCAGGAAACTACCCCTCTTTATCATATAGTTCAATTTGCAGTTCAGAGTGCTGGTCTTACCGACATAAGTTTACCTATTGATGAAATACATCACGCACTTTGGATACCAGATATTTCGCTTGAAGCATTGACCAGTAAGTTATTATTAGTGAATGGAATAAGGGTGGTTTTTATGTTGAAAATGAATAACCAACAAGTGAAAATAATGCTTAGATTGGAATAAAATACAAGTAAAGTTGGCTGTCATTACAGATAGAAGACCACATTCTTTATCCCGTTTACTTCAGTCTGCATCATCATCGTATTTTCTTGGTGACAAGGTTGATATTGTGATTCATATGGAGCAGTCAGCAGATAAAGTGACACGTACGCTTGTCAACACTTTTATGTGGCGTAAAGGACAAAAGTTGATCCGTCATCGCATTCGAAAAGGAGGTTTGATGCCAGCTATTGTAGAATCTTGGTACCCTAGCCACAACGATGAATATGCTGTATTGCTTGAGGATGATATCGAAGTGTCACCATTATTTTATACTTGGTCTAAATATGCTATTTTAAAATACAGATACAGCTCCGACAAGGAAGCATATCGTCTTATGTATGGTATCAGTTTATACGCACCGCGCAACTTGGAGCTCATTCCCGCTGGAAGATTGACATTTGATCCCAACAGCGTACTTTTGCCTAATGGTTTCCCCGAACAAACGCCATATTCCAGTCAAGTTCCTTGTAGTTGGGGTGCCGTTTACTTCCCTGAGCATTGGAGAGAATTCCATACTTATCTTGTTATGCGACTTAAGGACTTGAATCTACCCAAGAATAGTCAAAAGCGTCTCATTTCAGTACCTGGTAGCCGTTCAGACAAATGGAAAAAGTCATGGAAGAAATATTTGATTGAACTTGTTTACCTTCGTGGCTACGTTATGCTTTACCCCAACTTTCAGGGATTTGAAGCTTTTTCGACAAATCATGTCGAATTTGGTACTCACGTTCAATCAGGAAAGAGACAGTCCGTTATTGGTACTTTTATGGTTCCTCTCATGCAAAGAGATACTATCCTCTCTCAACTACCTAATAATCGCCTACCTACTTTCCGTGAATTACCCGTGCTTGATTTCTGGGGACAATTACAAACCATCGAAAGCATAGAAAACACCGCAAGTGCGTATCACAAGCATGTTTCTACATGCAAGCGTACTTATGGCACGTTTGATCCTCAAGAATTCTTCTGTACGGTTGATGGACCTCCTGATCCCCCTCAAGTGTTTCCAATGTCTCCTAAGGCTCCCAAGCCACCTGTATTGGTCAAGGATGCTGTGCAACCTATTAAATACGTATATGCCGATACATTTGCAACAGATTCAGAAGAGGAACAGGCAAAGTCAGAATGGGTTACCTTGGGTCCTAAGCCTATCGATGTTGCGTTATTACCAAGCTCCGAAGAACGTCACTCAAATCGTGATGACGAAATGGCGGATTTAGAGAGTGATCTAGATACCTTAAACCGCCTCTATTACGAATTAAACCCTGTAGATTTAAATGCCTACCTTGATGGTGAAAAGGAAGATATGGAGGAGGAAGATATGGAAGAAGACATGGAGGATAATGAAGAAGAGGAGGAGGAAGAGATGGAAGAAGCACTCATACACGATAATGATATCTAAACCACCCAGACAACACCTTTGCAGTTTTTTTTTATTTGTTTTTTTCTTTTGTTTATTTTAGAAACAGCTTTAAGCCAATCATCGCTCTTTTTAGATTTCCCCCAAAAAAAACATTTAATTGTTTTCCGACGGGTAATTCGTAAAGCTAGAAACCTCTTCTCTCTTTCTCTCTCTTTTTTTTAACTGTATTTTTTCTGTATATTTCAACAAAAAATAAATAAATAAACCATGCTTCGTTCAGCCACTCGTTTGCTTGCTACTAAGCGTGCAGTCTTTACACCTATGGTATAAATTATATTTAGCTGTTAATATGCTCTTTTTCTTTTGTGCTTTTTGTAACAATTTATTTTATTTATTTATTTATTTTTTAAAAAAAGCGTGCTTTGTCGACTAGTATGCCTCGCTTTGCTGATAAATTAAATATTACTTTGCCTGAATCTTCTTTTGAGATGTACAACGCTGATAAACCCAGTTTGGAAGTTGAGTTTACCAAAGATGAATTGATTGATATGTACACCAAGATGACTACCATGAGACGTATGGAAATGGCTGCTGATGGCCTTTACAAGGCTAAAAAGATTCGTGGTTTCTGTCATTTATGTAACGGTCAGGTAATAATGGCGATGCTTGAAGTAGTTGGGGAACGATTGTTATAAAAAAGGAAGACATGACGTGTAACGGGCAAACGCGGTGGATACTGGGTAAAACCCCGCACTTCATGTCACAGCTAGAAATACTCTGATATTATTGGAAGAGCAGCTTTTAATCTAATACAAATTATAGGAAGCTGTTTCTGTTGGTATGGAGGCTGCCATCACTCACAGTGACCATATTATTACTGCTTACAGATGTCATGGGTTTACATATCTTCGCGGCGGCACTGTTGAAAGTATCTTGGCTGAATTGATGGGCCGTGGAACTGGTATCTCGAAGGGCAAGGGTGGCTCTATGCACATGTTTGCTACTTCTTTCTATGGTGGTAACGGTATCGTTGGTGCTCAGGTAAGTTAAATATTAAGACTGAGGCAAAAAAAAATCATTTACTTATTATCCATTTTACTCTAGGTTCCCCTTGGTGCAGGCGTTGCCTTTACTCAGAAATACCTTGAAAACCCTTCCGTTACTTTTTCCCTCTATGGTGATGGTGCTGCCAACCAAGGTCAAGTTTTCGAAGCTTTCAACATGGCTAAGCTATGGGATCTTCCTTGTGTTTTTGTTTGTGAAAACAATAAGTACGGTATGGGTACCTCCGATAAGAGATCCTCTGCCAACACCGAATACTTCAAGCGCGGTGATTACATTCCAGGTATTAAGGTAAACGGTATGGATGTTCTTTCCGTCTACAGAGCCTGTCAATGGGCTAAGGAGTGGACTACCTCAGGCAAGGGTCCTCTTGTCATGGAGTTGGCTACTTACCGTTATGGTGGTCACTCCATGTCTGATCCCGGAACCACTTACCGTACTCGTGAAGAAATCCAACATATGCGCTCCACTTCTGATCCCATTACTGGCTTGAAACATATTTTGATTGAAAATAATGTTGCTACTGAAGCTGACCTTAAGACAATCGATAAGGACGCTCGCAAGTACGTCGATGAGTGTGTTAAGAAAGCTGAGGCTGCTCCAGAGCCTTCTGAAAAGGAATTCTACACTGATATCTACCAACCAGGTAGCTGGCCCACCACCATCCGCGGCCGCGAGCCTAATGAGGTTTATCATTATTAATTTTTTAAATATAAAAAATCCAAAAACAGATGTATAAACTCCACCTGTTCTCCTCTATCTCTCTTTTATACAATTTTTCTTTCATAACTAGAAAATATAAATACATATACATTATAAGCAGTATGCGCTCAATGCAGCTATTGTGCATCTAAATAGCTTATGCCTCCATTTAAATAAAATGAGTACAAAATAAAAGTATACATAGCATTGATGTTCCTAAATGAAGTGAAAGTCCATACGTGAATCCATGTACAATATATTAGGAGTAGAATTTTAAGGAATAAAAAAACAGGTATATTAATTTTTTATTACTGTAAATAAGATTAAATTCGAAAGAAATAAAGAACTACTACAATGTATGTGATAAAAAGTAATCATAGTTAAAATAACAGTCGTAATTAACGCTTGAGTGGTAAACCAAGTGACCCAAGAACAGGTATGCCACCTTTAACTTTTTCTTTGACATCGTCTACGTCAGCCTTTTCAGTAAGATTCTCTGGGTCAACCTTTTCAGTAAGATTCTCTGGGTCAACCTTTTCAGTAAGATCCTCTACGTCAGCCTTTTCAGTAAGATCATCTAATTCAGGAAGGTCATCTAATTCAGGAGCATCATCTAATTCAGGAAGATCATCTAATTCAAGATCATCTACTTCAGGAAGATCATCTACTTCAGGAAGATCATCTACTTCAGGAAGATCATCTAAATCAGGAAGATCATCTAAATCAGTAAGATCATCTAAATCAAGAAGATCATCTTTATGGGAAAGATATTTAGATGGCACTGAGGGGAATACTTCAGATCCTTTGCTAAGAGTACTACGTTTAGCAGGAGCTGCACGAGCGAGAGCTATTAAAGAGAGGGCAACACATATAGTAATAGCTTTTACTTGCATTATTTAATCGGATAAGTGGAATGGATTTATTGAATGTTGTTTTCAAATTTTCAAGAAAAGGGTGCACTATTTATATGTTTGAAAATCTGAGTGGTACCTTATATTATTTCCCTGCGCATTTGTACGGTTAAAGGATTCTGTTCTATGATCCGATGTCAGGATAAATAACAATAGAAAAACTGAGCCAATATGCAAGGGGTTGATCCACTACTTGCTTTACAAAAGAAAAAAAAGGAACGAGTAAAAACGTAGACTATGTATATCAAGTAAACTAAGCGAAGATCAGCACTATAATAACTATTAGTATAAAAGGAAAGAAGGGTCAATGAGGTATTACACTTCTTCATATAATTTCAAATATTGCTGATATCTGCTTTAACTACATGCAGAGACAAGGAATATCGTTTATATTTGTAAACTTCTTCAATAGATCAAGCTAACGGCGCTATAGCAATAATTAAGAAAGAGAAAACGCAAGCTGCAAGCATTAAGTTGTCATTCTAAGATACACTAGTCCCCCTGGGTACTATCCGTAAGAGCTGTACAATTATTTATTATTGCAGGTTAAATCATTTCTTTAAAGCTGTCACATAAATAACGTATTGTGCCCCTGTTTAGACGGGACCTGAAATACAAAACAGACAAACTAACAAACATGCAGGTCAAGAGGCGAGGGGTTCTTTCTTTTTTTCTGATTTTAAGTCTTATGATAAAGGCTTATTATCCAAGCGAATATAATATTTAGAGAACACCTTTCCATATCTGTTGAAAAGTTCTTCTTGTTTTAAACCCCTCCATAAAAAGTATCAGAACTATTTATATTAACCTTGTTTAAATAAATAAACCGAGGAGTAAGTGGTTTTAATATTATTTCTTGTAGTAACCAGCAAGGTCATGCTTATGCAAACTGAACATTTACTCCCAATATTTCAGCTTGCTTAGAAGTTAAACACCTGATAAACTAGAAAAATAAATGGATTTGGGTATTGGGAAATTTCGTGATGTTAAAAGAGCATATAATAACCAGTTTTCTATACTGATTGAAGTTGAATATTATTTGGTAAATGAACTATATGAATATTTAAATAAAAATAATCAGTAGATATTTCATTGTAGACATTGATCATTGATATAAAACAGAGATAATATATATATGTTAAACTTATTGAAAATTGGGTTTTTTAAAGTTCTACACATTAGTCTTTCACCCTTACATGAGATGCTACTCATCTCCGAACAATCAGGAATATAGAAATCAAATATTACCTGAAATACTTTTCTTTAGTCATGATATATTTAATGCTTTGAGGAACTTCGTTTGAAGAAGTGTCGAAAACATTAAACTAATGAGAATAGAACTAACACAAAAAACGTTGAGTGTCACATAATTCATTCATCACTATTTCAAATTATTTTTAAATTTCGATCACTAATATATAATATGTAATCATTATGATTGTACTGTTGATCCGTAAATAAAGTAAAGTAGAATGATATAATCATTTTAAAACAGACTTTTGAATATTTAGTAAAGATAAGTAATTTACATACAGTCACACAACAATTAGATACTTCAACTGGGGTTTGTATTCAGCTAATAGCTTTTAAAGCACTTTCTTTCATAATAGTACGCATATAATATTGAACTAGTTTTTTTTTTCTTTAAAAAAAAAGGTATATCTTATTAAATAGATGATTGCCTGAATCCTTGATATAGAAATAGTAGTATCTGTCATGGCCATTATGATATATCCACTTGGTGTGTTATGTTAACCTTTTATTTATAGATATTTGGGACTAAGAGACATTGTTAAAAATGATAAATATTATGATATTTTGTAAATTAATGTTGCAAAAATGAGGTTTCAATAAGTAAACCATTTGTATTGATATATTTTGGATATCAGAAGCAACTTTAGAACGAATATTTAATAAAAAAATTACCGGCAGAATAGTCTGTCAAGATGGAGCCATGATACATAAAATCAGATAGAAGATTGCGAAGTAGTAAGTTTAAACCATGCTAGAAACAATATTATACATACATACATAATCAAAGAAACAAAGGTTCTTGTGATTGGAACCTTACATTTGATATTGCAGCTGACTTCGAGTTTTCATACTTGGCGTTAAAACACCTTAAAGGAAATTTTGATTGGTGTACAGGGCGTTTTATTACTCACTTTTTGACATTTTAGATGTCTACTGCACCTGAGCATATTTTAATCGCATTTGAACCGTGAGGAAAGCTTCAATCACATTGATAATATTCAGTCGTATGTTATGTACTGTCTTTTTCAAGAAAATGGGAATAAAATTCAAATTAATGAGAACAGTTTTTCAAATTGTTGAGAAATATTTTCAAATTAATGAGAAAAGGGAGAATAATTATTGAGAAAAAGTGTATGAGAATATATTCCTGGTATAGAGGACTGTATATATTATAATATAAACCAATATATAATGGAACAATTGAAGTATGTTTATGTCTAAATGGGCCTTATTTAGCATCAGTTC
>VCJK01000153.1:0-33061 GCA_024139485.1 Backusella psychrophila | reverse complement strand
TTTTTTGTTTTTATTTTTCCTTGCAAGCTGAAAGTAATGCGCCGCTCTAATTTTTTTTTGAAAGGAAAAAAAAAAAACCGGCATTGTGAAAATGGAAGAAATTCTTCCTTGGTCTTCTTCTTGTTCTTTTTTCTTTCTTTTTTTTTGTAATACTCCAAGATTAAAGTTGACACCTTGTTTATTCCTTTCATCTGTATAATCTAATTAGCAAGCTGTCTGTCTACATTTCTTCTCACTTTTACATCAGCTCGATAAAAGAAAAATATAACAAAAATCAAGGATTCAGTGCCCTTCATCGAAGAACGAATTATTGGCAGGCTCTTTTGTTTCACAACAAAGTGGCTGCCAAGTCAATCAACATTGTTTCATGGGAGTATTGGCTAATTCTCAATTAAGGCTTTATCTTTTATGCAGGTAAGAAAAAACAAAACAAAGGGAAGCGAAGATTTTAAAAAAGTACATTCGCTTATTCACCACTAGCTTTGTCGCACTTGGTGGATTTATGGTAAGTTTTATTCTTATCTATATATTCACAAGGAATTTTTTTTATAAAACATAAACAGTCTCTCACACAAACCAAATCAATATCACGTTTTTATACATATGTGGTTTCATCAACCTTAAACATCATTAGTATGGGTAGAGTTATTGTCACACGCACACATACTTCCAGATAACCTTACTGATTATTTTCTATATTTAGATATGACAACGGTGTCATGACAACCATTTTAGTGATGCCTTCATTTATAAGTCACTACAGTTTAACGGCTGATACAGGTGCCGCCTTTGCCGTTGTGCCCGTTTCGCTAGCTGCATCGCTAGTTGCATCATTTGTAAATATATACAGTATTATTATACATGGGGATGTTCATGAATTTAATTTAGGCTTCAGGTTTCATTGCAGATACTTTGGGTAGAAAGAAGATGCTTTATTTGGCATCTGTAGTACATATAATAGGTTGTATTGTAGAGATTGCTGGTCAGAATCAACTGTCGTTTTTTGCAGGTCGTATTATAACTGGGTTGGCGGTTGGGTAGAGTATATACACTCTTTTTTAAAATCTATTATGTTTGTATTGATTTCTTTGTATGTTTTAGTGTTTATAGTTTACTTGTTCCACTATGTAAGTTTTGATTATTGCTAACCAAAAAGACAAAAACTTAATACCTACTTTAGATCAAAGCGAAATAGCAAAGCCAGATAATCGTGGGCGACTCATTGCATTTTACCAATTATTTATTACATTTGGATTCTGTACAGCTTTTTGGTTTGGTTATGGTACTTTTAATTTACAGACAGATGCGTCCTGGAGAATACCTATAGGTTTACAACTTGTTGCTGGTTCAATTATGTTTTTAGGCCTTTATTTTATTCCTGAAAGGTAATAGAGAGAGAGAGATGCACATATATAAAACAAAAGCTCAAACAATAAAAATCTCAACATTTCCATTCACATAGTCCACGTTGGCTTATTTATAAAGATAGAAATGAAGAAGCATTGCAAATTCTTGCCCAGCTACGTTCACATGGTGATATCACCAACGTTGATGTGCAGATGGAATTCACGGGCATTGTGCAAGATGTGACATTTGACAAGATGACATATACACAGCGCTTTCTTAGTTTGCTACGGAAAGGGAATGATAATAATCGAAAGCGGACGCTGTTGGGTATGGGAATACATACATTTACACAATTATCAGGAATCAATGCCATACTGTAAAGTGTCTTGTTCATATATATATATATATCCATTGTCTCTTATCATTGCTCTATTAGGTTTTATCTCCCTCATATACTGGAAACATCTGGTTTGAAAGAGGTGATTTCTGATCTCATTGGAAACGGTGTCGGAGGAACCGTCAACTTTGTTGCGACCATATTTGTTTTTTTCTTTGTAAGGTTCTTGTAATTTTCTAGATTTTATCTTATCATTTAACCATTTATATATATAAAGATTGACAAATGGGACCGTAGAGCTATCTTAATCATAGGCGCTATTGCAATGGGAATATGCATGATTGCAATTACTATTGTAACAGCAATATACAACCAGCATTTTGTAAATGGAGCCGATGTCTACGGATCCTCCAGTGATGTGATGACAACCATATCGAGTGTTGGTGCAAGTTATGCCATTCTAGCACTGTTATGTGTATTTATTGCTTTTTTTGCATTGAGCTGGTAAGGATGATAAGAAAAAGAAAAAGAAAAATAACAAGAGAGAGAGAGAGAGAGAGTATATCATATACATATATGTTAACAATATCAATGTGAAAAAGGGGACCGGTGGGCTGGATTTACCCTGCTGAAATTTATCCACAAATGATTCGTGCCAATGCAATGGGAGTCACGACAGCAAGTAGTTACCTGTTTAATTTATTTGTTTCACTTGTATCGCCAATTATGTTCCGTGATATAATGTGGGGAACTTATCTGTTTTTTGGTTGTATGTGTTTCATTATGGCGGTGGTTGTGCATTGTTGCTATCCAGAAACAAGAGTAAAGTTTTATATTAACATAGCTCTCACATACATATTACTAATCAACGTTATATATTTAGGGACGATCGCTTGAAGAAATTCAATTGATTTTTAGCGGGGCGCTTATTGATCAAAGGCCCGATGCACATCATCCAGCAACAGCAGCTGAAGCTCTTTTACATCTTGAGCAGATCCAACACAACAATAAACGGAACCAACTCGCAGAAGAGAACCTGTTTAATTTACCCACTGATTGGGACATTGCAAGTGTTTCCAGCCCTCATAATTTCCATAGAGTGCTTCATCATCGAGACGAAGAAAGCGATATATCGTTACGAGAAATTCGATCTGTTCATTCGCATACTTCTTCTCGTCATTACTTTGGGGACCATGAATCCATTGAGCTATCTATAAAGGGTTCCGGGAGGAAAGGAAGCTACTCTATGGTCCCGGAAGTTTCATCTAGCTATACTTCTCCTGATGTAATTGAGAAAAATAATAATAATGATAATAAGAACAAGGATAACGTGTAGAAAAGAAGACAACTTACTATTACTCTTTAATGTTATAATTATACAAGTAAATAAAGCAGCAAAAAAGTGTACATAATTATATGTTCTAGACTCCTTGCTTTAAAACTTGTTGAAATGCATGCTATGAACAAGTAACCTTTATACATTGCCGTTATCGATAAAACTCCTAAAAACACATACTGTTACTATTTCTGCGATAATGGTCCATTTTGTATTATTGGTGCTTTTGACAGAAAAAAAAAATGAAGCTGAGTCTGTTTTATTGAAAACATATCTGAAAAGAAGTGTCAAATGACTTTTTGGAAGCATGAATCGCTGAAAATAAAATTCATGTGGCAAAGTACTTTCTTATTATCAATTTTTAGATTAATGAAAGTTGTTGCTCACACGTTGATTCCTGTTTATGAAAACTCATATGCCATAAATTGGTTTTGAGTCTTCTTCTTTTTTTTTTCCCCTTACTCTGATAATAGTATGTCAATAATGTCCTACTTGATATATTGAGCATCGTTGGACTTCAACATCATTTCATTGTGGTCTGCCAATTTTACTTTTTAGATAGAACAGATGTTGTTCCGTTAGGGGAAAAAATACGCTTCATCAACTCAGGAAATATACTTGAAGATCCTTTTTTTTTGGATTACATTATAAACCATTTATCGATCAGTTGTATAGTTGAAGCTCCTTTCTTGGTTGATTCTTGCTGGTATTGTGTTCAAATAAAAAGTATGAATAAATTGATCCAGGCAGTAATTTCATATTATAATTTACGTTTCTTGAAGTGTTTCTACTATAATACATTTATATATATCGTATTGGAGCAATCAGGTCATCGTATATATATTTGATGTTAGTAAGTTCTTTAATATTGTAAATCGATTGTACATTGCATACGATATTCAAATTGATAATAGGATTTAGTCATTCAGTCAAAGTTTTCAACTGTACTTTACAAGAATAGAAAAAATAAAATTCTGATATGTACTTTTAGAACAGAATAACAAAACACAATGATGGACTAGATTTATTATTATGTACTTCAATTCACCAGCAGTAATTAGTTATACTTGATGTTAATCTTGATTGATTAAATAAAAAGCGGGCATATAAGGTGGTATATTAGTTGACAAGCCTTGTCGATATTTGGCATCCTCTGTGGCGCTGTTAAAAGGGTCAAACCATAAAAGACGTTTTACTAAAATTAGATAAACCGAGATGAAAAGAAAATCGCTCACTAACACCAAAACAAGTAAGGTTGATGAGAAGAATGCAGGATTATAGTTCATTCAGCAGCAAAATATCTTTTTCTTTCTTTCTTTTTAATTGGTGCTTTTGAAATAAACAGTAAACCTCCTTTTGCATGTTAAAATTATGTCTTTCATGTGAACCAACATTTATACATTTTTTTTTTGCTATTTTTGTTCTCAAGTCCTTGACCATTTTACTATGATTTTCACATATTTTTTAAATAAATAAATAAGACGGTAGTTTATTACGCGCCTTTATCTTATTCAACCAAGAATAAAGGGTTCTCTCCCTTTTTTTCATAGTATAACGATCTCTGTTTCGATAAACAAATAAATTAAAGGATAAATCTGGAGGGGGAAAGTAGGGTGAGTATAGATCCAATAGGGAGGATTTGTAAACAATAAACATATGAAAATGATATAAATAACTTCCTTTGTTCCCTTTTTCCCTCCATTTAATTTTCCGTTTTTCTTCTCTCTTACTTGTAATGATGATCATTAAACAGAGATCAATTCATACATCAAAAAACAACAAACCCAAACTTGATACTTCCGATTTAATAATACAGCAATCTTATTACCAGCCTAGGCACCATGTAAAAGTCTTTCGCATTCAGCCACTTCCTTCTGTTTTAATAGGTTAGGAAAACAAATGGAATAGATAGATAGATAGAAAGAGAGAGAGAGAGCTGTTTATTTACATGTAAAAAAAACAAAACAAAACATTAGACTTCATCGCAATGACAGTTTGTGATATTATTCCACCACGCAAATCACGCAGTCGTTCACCAGTGATGCCCGAACTTGTGTATTTTATCCAGAAAATAACATATCAAGCAAAGATCAACTGCAGAACAGCATTGGTTGCATTGATATATTTAAATCGTGCAAAATCAGCCTTACCAAAAGGGGCAGTTGGAAGCTATGGTAATTCTTGTTTTGTTTTATTTATAAATAGAGACTAAACAAATGATCACGATTTAGATACTTGTCATCGAATGTTTCTTGCATCTGTTCTGTTGGCCTCTAAATTTTTACATGGCACAGCTTGGCAGTCATCTTACATCACCAGTAATAAACACTTATCTGACATTTGTACTCTCTTCTCGTGTGATGAGATGAATCAACTAGAGCGCGCATTTTTGAAACTGATTGATTACCATTGCTGGGTTGATGATAAAGAGGTTGATAATTTTGTATTGAAACATCGTGTGGATTTTTCTCTTTAATTATGTTGTAGCATTCTCGTTTCTTTCTTGTACATACATCCTTTTCTTTTCTTTTTTTCACACGCACTTTCTTTTATTTTTATTTTTGTTGAATAACAATAAAGCTCTCTGTATATAAAACGGTGGCTGTGAGAAAATAAGAATTCTCTTTATGGTAGTCCTTGTGTTTTACATGCTAGTATGCCAAAGTTATTTATCGTGCTCTCACTAGTACAATATGATGATAAACCTGTTTTTACTATTGTCAATGATAGTATCTCCGAGTGGACTGACAACTTTTAATGAATTGATTTCTGAATACCAATCTTTTCCAAGTATCCGGTAAATACCTTTGCATAATTGAGAAAAGCTTTCAAATGAATGAGAATATACCACGTATATGAATTTATCAATACATTATTATGTATCCATCATATAGTTGAATGATTTTTTTTCAATTATTTTATCCATTTTTCTCAATTGTTGTTTTATTATTTCTAAAGGTATTTTCAATAATTATGATGTAATACTTTGTAATATCTTTCTACGTTAATATAGAGTTGAAGGGTTTTATTTACAAAGTAGTTCTTCATTCAATGAGTCATTTTTGGCTAAAGTTTTAGTTTGTGTTACTACTCATGGAAAGGTCATATTGAGATCCGGAAACCTAATATTGACATAAGTGTACGTGACCAAAGAGTATCATTACCAATCAAAAACAGTTTCTCTTTCTTTTTTTGGCGTATGATCCTACGTTTTTTTTTTTTTTTAAAGTCTAAAAAGTAAGCTGGGTGTGTATATCCATAGATTTTGGTAATTTATCAAAAAGTTATTTTTGTACTCAAATGCCGTTGTGCTAGGTTTTACATGTTGATTGGTTGGTATTGTTGTCGCTATTTCAATATCGCGTATGATACGCAAACGCCTCACCACGTCTTTTTCCATTTCTTTTCCTATTATTATTACTAATAAAAAATGCGTCTCTCAAACATTTTGATCTTCGTCGGTTCGGTTGCTTCTGTGTTAGCCTTGAAAGAGCCTCCAAAGACTTTGCAAATCGGTAGGTGTGAAAACATGTGAAAACATGTCTAAACTTGGCACATTCTAAACAGGCATTCGCATTTTTTAGGCGTAAAGAAACGTATTCCTGACGCTGAATGCACTCAACGCTCTAGTGTTGGGTATGTAATTAAAAAAAGTTTGATATAGCGATTTAGATTAAAACTAAATACACACGCTACTAGTGATACATTATCCATGCATTATACAGGTACTTTGTTTGATACAGGTGCCAAATTCGACAGTAGCTTGGATCGTGACCAACCTCTCGAGTTTGAGCTTGGTGCTGGTAGAGTGATTAAGGGTTGGGACTTAGGATTGACAAAGTATGTAATTATTATTATATTATAAAGCACATTTTATATGTCATATTTACTCACTAATGATACATAGTATGTGTATTGGCGAACAGCGTAAGCTTGTTATTCCCCCTGATATGGGTAAGGCAGATATTCTGATTGATTTAGCGTCTGTAATTGCTTACATTTTATGCTGGTAGGTTATGGGGATCGTGGTGCTGGAAATGTCATTCCTGGTGGTGCCACTCTTGTATTTGAAGTTGAATTAGTAGATATTAAAAAGGGGGCTTCTAAGCCAAAGATTGTCGGCACTGACGAGCCAGGTGTCACGTAAGTTTATGTAAATATATTGACATTCTTTTGTGGCTAATATGATGATATAAAATATAGTTTTACATCTCCTAGCTTTATTCTCTCTACTATCTTGATTGTTGGTCTATTTGTTGTTGTTTATATGATTTCCAAGAAGGATGATGCTGCATCAAAACCTGGTGCTGCTTCTGATGCCACAGCGCCTTCTACTGCTACTACTGTTGATGAAAAAAATGATTAAATGTTATATTTATTTATGATAATATCAGTCATTTAAATGGAAAAGAAAATGTAATAAAAAAGTGATGTGTTTAATAATGATTATAAAGGAGAGACGAGAAAAAGCGAGGTATAATTTTTCTATTTTACATTGCTACTGATGTTGCCAGTAGTTGCACTTGCCATTTCTCTATCAAGAGAGGTTTCGGTCGAGTTGTTCCAATTTCCAACCGACCAGTCAGTTACACTACCAGTAAACTTTTCTTTGGTAATCTCTTGGCCAGAGATCTTGAGACATCCAACCAAAGAACCTGTTTGTTTAGTACAATAGTTGAGTTAGAAAAAGGGAGTACACACTGTCTAATTACTAATATTACCACCAATCCATCCTCTAATGTTATTCATAAACACACGTCCTGCCCCATTTTCCTCGGCGTTATCAATAAAGCGAATTGATTTTTGAAGACGTAACAATGGTGCATAACGTCGTTTTTCATATTCTGCGGGATCCTTCATAATATGTAACAATTCTTGCTTCAGTCTTGATTGAAATCCTGGCAAAAGGGAAGTGCCTCCAATCACCAGCATGGACGAGATGAGCGGCTTACGTAAATCGGGTTGTACCTTCAATAAACTATCCAAAATACACTGGGCAATACTGGGTTCATCTTCTTCGTCTCCCTCAAACAGAACCTCTACTGTTCTTTCACGTATCCAGCCTGGTAAGAGTAAGTTTGCTCGTGTTCCATCACTTAATGTGATGGGGTAGTAAAGATCAGTGGCACTACTGAAATTCTTGTAGGCTTCCTCTAAAGGTTGCTGATCTCGGCCAATCATCAAGGGTGAACAGAACAATACTCTACTTTTGATGTCCTCCAATACCTCTGGAGTTAAAAGGTTATCGGGTATAGGGTTGTGAGGTGCAAGGGAAAGATGAAGATTGGAGGGAGGTACAAACTTGCCGTGGTTGTATAAAAGTTCTTTGAGTCGTTTCGTAATAGATTTTCCAGCAAGTGGTGTGGTGGTGATGTATGGAATGAGAGGTCTTGATACATAAATCTAGTGTTATAATATAATGTAAAAAAGTTGTCAGTGTTGCAACATGTACAATATAATATAATCAACGTACAGGAAGCACACTTGTTTCGAGATTACCGCAATCAATAATGAGGCCGGTGGTTAAGCCAGTGGTTAATAATGCCATAAGGTGAATAGGCATAAAGGAAATGGATGGAACCTTTATTATTATTGTGATTATTATTATTTAGTGGTCTCGTTTCACACTTGATAGTATATACCTGGAAATAGTCAAATAGTAATCTTGCCACCATTTGTTTCAATACAAGTGGTGCTAGTGGTGACTCACATAATATCACTTTGCGCGACTTTGGATCTGTTAATAATAACCTATGCTTGCTTGTTTAGTGTCCAGTTGGTTCACTTGGAGGTCACAGCTTACCGAAAATATATATCATGTAACAGTTTTTTCAATCTTTCTTCAATTTGAGTCAGGTTGCCAGTGAGTTTGATGTCAAGAGAATAGAGTTCACCGAGCTTTTTTTTTTATAATGTAGAAAAGTGAATGAGTAAGACATCAAATGTTACATCATGCTTCAAAGTCATCTAACCTCTCCATCCACTCTAATAATCTCACCGTCTGAATCACGCTGATGTTCTAGATGTGACCAGGTTGGGACCGAATGACGAGGAGCAGACTCGCCAGAAAACCCACACTTGATGTATAAAGAACCAATATCAAGCACAACCCTATCCTCTGTTCCGTAAATGGAATGACGTCGAGTGTAGTTTTGAAAGGAAGACACAGAAGTATAGTTTGATAGATAGTTTGATGATAATGGCTCAGAAGATACTGAGGTAGTCGTCATTTTATATTTTATTGACCAAGAAAAAAAGGGCACATATTTTATTAAAAATCAAAGAGGGCACACATTTTGAGTCACCTGATTGATTCTCCACCTTCTCTCATCTTGGTTACATTATAAAAATCGATTGCACTTTGTTTTTTATTGATTGAACTTTTTATTTTATTGTTTTTATTGATAAAAAGAAGATTTTATGTATGACATTATGAAAAAAAACAAATTAGGAATAAAAAAAGAGAAATTTACAATTCATCGTGGTCTCTCAAAGGCTCATCGTCTTCAGGAGCACCAGCTTGACCATCAGCATACAACTTGGAAGTGATGGGGTTAACAACAGACTCGAGTTCTTCTCTCTTCTCGTCGTAGTCCTCAGCAAGAGCAGAGGGGTTTTCATCAATCCAGGAGAGCTTGTCCTTGACAGCGTCCTCAATGGCTTCCTTATCATCAGCAGAGACCTTGGTGGCAAGAGCGCCATCGTCGTTCAACTGGCTCTTGATGGTATAGATGTAGTTCTCCAACTTGTTCTTGGCTTCGGTGCGCTCACGAACGGCACGATCTTCATCGGCAAATTCTTCAGCTTCCTTGACCATACGATCAATATCTTCTTGAGAGAGACGTCCCTTATCGTTGGTAATGGTGATGGATTCAGACTTGCCAGAGGCCTTATCAGAAGCACTGACCTTCAAGATACCGTTGGCGTCAATTTCAAAGGTAACTTCAACCTGGGGAACACCACGAGGAGCTGGAGCAATACCGTTCAATTCAAACTTACCAAGAACATTGTTATCCTTGGTCAAGGCACGTTCACCTTCAAAGACCTGAATCAAGACAGTGGGCTGGTTATCAGCGGCGGTAGAGAAGATTTGAGACTTTTTGGTAGGAATAACAGTGTTGCGGGGAATGAGCTTGGTCATGACACCACCAGTGGTCTCGATACCGAGAGTCAAGGGGTTAACATCCAACAACAAAACCTTGTTGGAGTCTTCTTCACCACTAAGAATACCACCCTGAACGGCAGCACCATAAGCAACAGCTTCATCAGGGTTAATACCCTTGGAAGGCTTCTTACCGTTAAAGTAATCTTGCAAAAGTTTTTGAACCTTGGGGATACGAGTGGAACCACCAACCAAGACAATGTCATCAACCTGATCCTTGGAGAAACCGGCATCCTTCAAAACTTGTTCAACAGGCTTCAAGGTCTTGCGGAACAAGTCATTGTTCAATTCCTCAAACTTTGCACGAGTCAAAGTCTCTGAAAAGTCCTTACCCTTGAAGAAGGATTCAATTTCCATACGAACAGACATTTGAGAAGAGAGAGCACGCTTGGCATTTTCAACCTCGCGTCTGAGCTTGGCCATGGTCTTGAGATCAGTGGTGATGTCCTCACCGTCATTCTTTTTCTTCCAGACCTTAACAAAGTGATCAATAACACGGGCATCGAAATCTTCACCACCCAAGTGAGTGTCACCAGCAGTAGCCAAAACCTCAAAGATACCATCTTCAATAGACAAAAGGGAGACATCAAAGGTACCACCACCCAAATCGTAGACAAGGACGTTCTTTTCACCACCAGTCTTATCCAAACCATAGGCGATAGCGGCAGCAGTGGGCTCATTGATGATACGGAGAATCTTGAGACCAGCAATGGTACCGGCATCCTTGGTAGCCTGACGCTGAGCATCATTAAAGTAGGCAGGGACGGTAACAACAGCGTGGGTAACGGGCTTACCGAGGTAGGCCTCTGCAGTTTCCTTCATCTTGGTCAAAACCATACCAGAGATTTCTTCAGGAGTGAAGATCTTGTCTTCATTCTTGACAGCAACCTGGATGTTGGGGGCACCATTCTTGTTTACAATAGAAAAGGGGAAGTGCTTCATGTCTTGCTTGACGTCCTTGTCGTTGAAACGACGGCCGATCAAACGCTTAGCATCAAAAACGGTACGCATGGGGTTGCTGGAGAATTGGTTCTTGGCAGCATCACCGATCAAACGTTCTTCATCAGTGAAAGCGACATAGGAGGGAGTGATACGGTGACCTTGGTCGTTGGCAATAATATCAACACGTCCATTCTTTTGAACGGCAACACAAGAGTAAGTTGTACCCAAATCGATACCAATAACTAGAGAATTAAAAACAAACAATAATGTTATTATTCCATTCCATTCCATTCATTTCATTTTCCCTTTTCTCCTCCTTGTTTATCAATATCCTTTCCTTTTTTCCTTCCTTTCTTCCCCCCTCCATTTTATAGTCATCATTCTTACCAGTTCCATACTCTTCTCTATCATCAGCTGCTTGTACAGAGGAAATGCTGGCGAACAGCATGCATAGCATGGCAAAAAGGGCCAAGATGGTGGCCTGCTTCTGCATTTTATATTATTTTTTAAAGAAAAAAAAGTAAAAGAAAAAGGGAACAAGTTGAAGAAATACGTTATTTTGAAAAAAGACTCTGATTTAAATAGCATCATCAAAAATTAGTCGATGTCCATGTATCAAATTCTCATTGGATAAAATCAAATTTAGTTTAAATAACCGACCCTGATTTTTTTTTCGTTTTCTTTGTTAATTGACCACTTGGTCGAATCAGATTTAACCAAGTCAAATTAGCCGTCATGCACCTAAAACCGACAACTGTAAAATACAGTTTACGTGTTCAAGTCGTGGAAATAAAGATATGACAATAAGAATGAGAGTGTCGTTATTATTACTATTCTTAGAACCGCCCTTGTTTTTTTTTTTTTTAAAAATAAATAAATAAATAAATAATACTCAACTGGACATGTATCCTCTATTATGTTGGGTGTCATTTACTACTAGCTGTTTTTTTTCTTTGCTTGTGTACTTCCAATGGATGTCGGTCGTTGTATTTAAAGTTGTGATATAATTACATAAAAATTACATACGATTTCAAGACATGAAATGCATTTTGTTTTTATTAAAAAAATATATAAAAAGTGAACCAGCCTCATTAATAAGTGGATCAATATATAGCAGCTGTACTAAAATTTAGTGTGTAACGGCTTTTCATTTTGCAAAGGCAGATCTATCTGTAAGTGCCTTATTAAGCGGAAAACTAATTTGGATTATAGTTTGAGTTCCTCATGTTTCCACTTGCTAATGGTAATGAGAACAAGTCATTTTTCTCATATTACACTCTATTTCAGAGAAATAGTGCGGGCATACAATAATTTATTGTGAAGAGTGGAAAAAGCAAAACGCTTTTTTTTCTTTGCTACTTTTTATATTTACAATGAGTTGCAATTGTCTCCACTTTTCGTTGGAAAGGGGTAATGCATTTCTATTCATTAATATATACGTACAACAAAATGCATCTGTCATGTTTATCAATGAGAATGATGGATTTAGCTTTCCAATAAGCGAGTCGTTACACATATTTGGATAGTGATATACTTACAAGATATGCAGGATAACGTTACGATTCATAAAGTTTAACGTTAATTCATTTATTTGGTAATCGCCGCCATTTATTCTAAAATTCATATGTATATCTACATTGCTTTATATTCAATACCACCTTTTTAGTAAGAAAGTGAGTGAAAATGACAAAACCATTAGGCCAGTGCAACCATGTTGGTGTCGGAGAGAAATACGATAAATGAATGAATCAGCCAATGAAATACGAAATACAAAAAGACTAATAGTTGGTTAAAAAAGACAAACATTGTTACCATTTCTAATTCAATTATGCACGCAATGTGCATAAACGGTAATCTTTATTATTATTATTATTATTATTTTATTGTATATTTGGCTGTTGCTTGTTCTATATCCTTCTTCTTTTGGGTGTACGTTCATTTTCCTCTTCTTTTATAAAAGGTGAGATGGATGAAGAAGGAGTGACAGGAGGAGGTGAAGGAAAAAGGGGGGTATCTTTCTTTGTCGAAGGACTGTGGTGGTTCTTTTGGAATCTTTTTTTCTTGGATGCATTTGATTTACGACATCGTTTTTGGATGGTCTGGAATCGATCATTAAACTTATCACGGATATCTTGAGGCGATTCAAATTCTGGTGCATAATATATTGCAAGTCTATTAGCAAAGAATACTTTATCGTCCATGAGTCGTTTAGCTCTACGAGCACCTGATACTTCTTTGTAAATAATGTAGAATACATCAGTCGTCTCTGTGCTAGACTGATGATCATCCAGCATGCCGCTAAAATCAATGTCACCAAACGTGCTAAATTTAGCTACTAGATCTTTACAAAGTCCCAACGAAGGAATGTTTTCAACAATGATATGGCGAGATTCCTGAGCAATAGTGTATACGCACACAGCTCTTGGTTCTTGGGATGTTCTATATTCCGGCCTGTTGGCTTCCATGGAAAGAGAGTAAATGTAATTGATTAGTTGATTGACCAAAAGATCAATAAATTTGAAAATGTGCGCTAAGCCACTTGTTACGCGTCCAAGTTTTATTTAATAAAGAAATGGAATGCATATCAGTGCCATTCCCAAAAACAGTATTTCTCACAAAATATAGAACTGGTATAGACCCGCGCGTATGAGCTTGGATGAAAATATGGTGGTAGTTATTAGTGTTTATTACAAGTTAAAAAGAATAAGAAGGGGGAGTGAATGAATTTATATAAATAGTTAATTTTCAGCATCAAGATAAAGCACGGTTCCAAAGACATAGTCCCAAAGTTTAGAAGTAATACCAAAGCCACTGTTGTAGTTTTTGTAATGATGAGCAACATGATATCGCTTAAGTTCCTTAAAATAAACCTCAATGACTTTTGCATGATGCAAATAATAATGAATCATGTCGTAACACACATAGCCAAAGAAGGCACCACCCACAAATGCAAATGCCATGGTGGGACGGAAAAAGCAATGGGCCACTTTAAATACGGGTACACTCAATATCACTGTTAATGCGGGTGGCATAACCAAACGAAGTCTAATGATGATGATATTAATATTAATATTAATATTAATTAATAGCATCAAATATGCAAGTTATCATTTACCTATCCATTGGCATGTGGTGGTGTATTCCATGCAGGGTAAAGTGTACGAGTAATGCCGAAGGATGGTCTGGCAAAAGATCATCTAAATGAAATAGGAATCTATGGAGCGTGTATTCAAAGAGCGTCCAAAATAGAATCCCGATGATAAATCCCTGAGCAGTTGTTTCAGCGGAACTGTTTACCGCATTCCATGATCTCCACAGTTGAAGAGTAACAAACGGCAGCCAGATTGTGGGGACTATGTACCAAGAGGTACGCGATAGCTTATCCAATAAAGGGTTTTCAAAATAAGGGACATAGTACGGTGTGTATCGAGGTCGATGTACTTGCTCAAGATAAAATGCTTTGGAATAGGTAGCGTTCCAGAGTTGAGAAAAGAGAGGCTTACGGAGATCCAAAAACTTGTTTTCTCTATTGTTCTCCACTTTTTTGTCTTGGGTGGGTTTACTTTGATTTGTTTCGTCTTGGCTTTCAACTTGTCCAATGTAGTATTCGCTCAAAATATCATATGCCGCGTCCGAATGAGTGTGGAGGTCGTCATCTTGCAAAACAGAGGTGATGTCGGTTCCTGCATATTCAACAATCAGCTCTTCTCCACCGGGATGATCGCTTATAAACGAAGTGACATCGTATACTTTATTCTCAATAACCACCCAGCACGTCTTGCTGCTATTATGTAGACTCACTTGAGACCGCGTAATATGAGTCAGCTCCCGTTCATGTTTTTCACCCATTTGGTTTGTTTGTTTGTTTGTTTTAAAGTGGCTTGATTGAAGGCGAATAAAAAAAAAATGTATAAAAGAGAAAAAAAAGAATATACGAAAAATAAAAGACATTTTATTCGTATATATATATTTATATTTAAAACCCGATCAAGCTCTCACAAATCGGCCAGAGTTCATTTTACTTCAAATACATTGGAAATAGAGCGGGCCACTTTTTAGGATATTGTATAATAGAGGAACCAATACACCGGCCAATAATCATTACTTTAGGGTTTTATAATGTCTTATATTCCTTAAAAAGGCTTATTGCTAGCCAAGCAAGAATCCAGTTTTATCTACTCTTAATGAAAGTATTGATTTTAGCCATTTAAAGTATATCATTCATTATAGATTACATTATCCCCCAAGTGCATGTAAAGGCTTGTTTTCTCAAATTAAGGAATGAAAAATAAGGCAAACATATTTTAACAGTGATTCCAACTCTTTCTCCAGTCATGTCTCCTTTAAAACCCATATGAAATTGGAGACTCTGTTCAACACTCCAAGAAATTTTCCGGATTCCTTTCGATTTTAAGCTCCCACTAAAAATTGGAGCCTTACAGAGTTTTGAAAATTAAAATGTATCAGTGGTTTCTCTCTGACATGTTAAAAAAGGTTGATTTGAGTGATTAAGCACAAATAAAAGCATTTTGCTATTTTTTATTAATATGTTCAAAGCCAGTGGTCCCATTATAAGTTTTTCCTAATAATAATCTTCCTTTTGCAATAAATTCTTCCATTTGGATTGCAGCTTTGCTCTTTTTCCTGTCTGATCTGGAAGAATGGGTACTTTTCTTGTCTGATTTTAACGATTCAACAGAACGATAATCATCTCCGGGATCATTTGAATATAGTGATTTACTATAAAACTCTCCACTTTCATCATCTTCGTCCTCCGTGTCATACATGGTTAGTCTCGAGAAGCTTTTACTCAAGCTGGCTTCGTCGGCTCTTGTTTCCTTTGACTTGATACTGTCTGTATAATTGTACATCAGATTTTCATTGCCCAAGTCGCTTGACCTTGATGATATGGAAGATGCAGCTGAACCGGCTCTTGTTCGTTTATTTTTTAGTAATTTCTTTTTCAGTAGTGCAGGACTATGCTTAATAATGGCAATAAACATTTCTAAAAAATAAACACATTGTAAATACCAAAGTAACATTTTTTTTTGGCAAATATTTTGCTTACGCTTTTGAATCTCTTCCAACATCTCTGCTGTAGACCATGTTCTGTTTCGATACTCTAAACTCGGCTGTTTGAAAGGAAAATTATACAGATTATAGAACGTACTTTCTTTGGGCCCCTATACGTGGTCGTGTTAATCGTTTGCTTTCATTTCTTCTTTTTTAAAGAAATTTTTTTTTTACCTGTAAACTCAAGCAATGTTGTGCACCAGATATTTTTACAAGTATAAATGTTCTATTCGTAGAAGATCTTTTTTTCATCACAGATAGTTCATCGGCCTTTATAATGTTTTTTTCTTTGTAGGGCAGTTTTACTTTTTTTGATAGCATGTCAAAACTAAAAATGCTGCTTGATTTCTTGGATGCAGTACTGGCTTTATCATCCTCCAGCTCGTCTTCCTCCAAACCATATGGAAAAAATAAGAGACTAGAGTCGTCTTTGATGTTTTCAACAAGCTCCTTGTCCTTGGACTGGGGGAAAAAGTAGTCCTTCATTGCTGATCCAAATGCGGTGCTTAATTGTAAATGAATAGGCGCCAGGTTTACTTCGCAGTGCTGAATCACAGGGATGCCGCCAACAGGTGGAAGTGACTCTAGTAACCCATAAAGCATCTTATGTTTTGAAAAGTCAGGTATATGATTCCTTTTAGAGTCGAGATAGGCATCTAAAACATCCATGAAAACAGGCGACTTTGTGGTATTTTTTATATGTATTTTATCAATTTCTATTGTCTTTCGGCTCGACTCGTTGGCCTTTTGAAGCACCGAAAATCTTGTGTTGGTTAGGGTCCATTTGCAGAGCGAGCTTTCGTCGTTCAAGAGTGCCTCCCATGAAATTTCATTGGCGTTGAAAATAAATTTACGGGCGGTGTCTGTTTCGCGCATGTGTATATCTCTTCGAAAAGTTTGTATCGATTTAATGGCCTCCACAATAAGATCCAGTTTCTCCATGTTCTCGTACAGCTGTTCACGGTTTAATTTAAACTCATGTTGCCCATGTGCATCCAGAACTGATTCTTTTTGCTTAAACCTTTTGTGCAGATCGAGCAGAGTTCGAGCCCGCTTTTGTAACTGTCCCACCTGCTTTACTGTTTCGGCGAGGTCACTGCGTTCCGCCGCTAGCATGAGATCCTGTAGTTTCTCGGTACGCTCCTTTTTTCTTGGATTCCTCTCACTTCCAAGTATGAGGTTAGCCAGACTGTAATAAAGGATGTGTGCTTCAAGCGAAGTAAGCGTGAGTGTTACCTGGGGGAAATGGAGATGTGTGGTGTTACTTCTGTCTTCGAATGGATTTGTTCGTGATTGTATAGTTGAATTGCTCTTGATGCGAAGTGGGTTGTGTCTATCTATCTGTATATTACCGGATAACTGTGATGCAATGCACTGGAAATTATCAAAAAATCGTGCTTCTCTGAAAAACCAAAGTTGCTCTGGCTGTGTCCATGTAGCCCAATGCACCTTTTGGTTTGTTTCGAGACCGTAGCAGTTGTGTGAAAGAAGATACATTGAATCGTGGGGTACCCGTTTAGCGACAAGAACTTGAGCCTTTTCCAGATTGACAATAGTACGCACTTTGACCAAGTCCACGTCGGTATCTACAGAGTTTTCGCAGTCAACAATGTCAAACGTTTTGATTTGGGTGCGTTCATTTGCAAGTAGTATTAAATGTCCGCTTCCTCTATCACTTTGGAAATTGACCTGGGGATTAGCCATATCAAAGAGAAAGTTGCTCTTCATTTGGTAGCCTTGAGGTATGTTTTTATATTGATAATCCGGATCATTCACATTATCCAAATCTTCTTCCAAGACATATACACCACTGTAACTCTTTGCTTCTTCATTTTTTTGCTCTTCCTTCTCATTGTACGCCACAAATTTGGTTTGTCTCTCATCCAATAATTTATTGATGAGTTCATGCGTCATATTTTTATCTGCAGGTGTTTCGTACTGGTATTCATCATCCACTTCTGGTCCCAAAGGCTGCCACTGCTTGTGTACTTCTGATTTCTCAACAAGGTTACGGAGAAAGGTGATACATCTGGTTGAGAGGTTGTACTTTCTAATTTTATAGTTTGACCTGACATTCTCCCAGTAGTATACAATGTCCCGTACAGAAGTGTTCCAAATAATTTGTGGGTTGTGGATTGCACATCGGTTTTTAAAGTGTCCCATTAATGTTTCCCATCTGGAGAGCATATACCGTCCAGTTGAAGAAGCTGCAGAATGTGGCGATCCATTAATTTGATGATGGTGATCCGTTATACTCAATTCGGACTCAAGAATCATTTCTGCCATATAATTGTGAAGCATGATACGCCTTCCACGAAGAAATTCCAACTGCTGTCTAACTTTCTGGTACTGGATTATGTAATATATAGTAAGTTTAATGCATGGTTTTATATATATATATTGTCCTTGTCGAGGATATATCTTACCAGTTTATTCAGGACTTTATCATTCTTTTCAGTGTTTAATTCCATGATTATATTATCAAGCTCTTTATCATAGTTTTCAATGGTTTCGTCAAGATGTGATGCTCGCTGTTCAAGGAATAACTTTTGAGACTCATGTGTATCTAAACATATAAAAATTAGATTTATCTATAGTGTATAGCCTCTATTTAAAAGCATTTACCAAAGCCTCTTCCCATAATACAATCATGAGTGTCACGAAGATACCGTCTCTTTTCGGTTCCATACTCATCACTTTGCCTGATATAGTGGAAAAGCGGAGAAAAAATAAACGGATGCACATTGATAACAGTATCTGGGTCACCAAGCACGGATTTAATGGCCAGCATTACAAAATCATTTTCATCTATCCAATAGTTTTTAGGAGAGACTTCATTATATTGAGAGCGTCCATCACTTTGATATTCTTCATCAGGATTCACATGGTAGTTTGTTTTGGCTTGCTTTGTTTTTTGGATATGTTCCACTCTAACGGCACGCAAGTCTATTTCTTGTAACTGTAATTCTATTTCATGGAAATTCATTCCAGTCTTGACAGGCTCCACATTGTTCGATTTTGTTCTCACAATTTCACGTCTTTGATGAAGATCGACGCTAAAACTGCTGACAATAGCCTTAAGTCCAGCAGCTTCCCCCGCATCTGATGCTGCTTCTTTCTCTGTACAGAAATAACCAATGGCAAGTGGGTTCACACAGATTTTGTACTTGATGGTGTTCAAGTGTTCACCGAATTTCTTGGGAGGACTAATCTCTGCTGAGGAGAAAAGATTTCCTTCTCGAACAGGCAATGAAAGAGGGCTGCCAAACATACGAAACCAGTTCATGAAGTGCTCGACAAAGCAGGGACTAAGATACATGGAATTGCCAGATAGAATATTGCCTTGAATTTTATCATTTCTATTTGGTAATTTAACAATACTAAATGCCAAGTGGATAAAGTGTGATCGAAATCCTTCGAATGCATCATAATCTTCAACCTGAATGATCATAAAAAAAAAGAAGAAGAAGAATATATGTATATTAATATATGAAAAATCATTACTTTAAAATATTTAAAGTTCATCTATTACCTTATCTTTATATTCAGATTCAACATAGCTTTTAGATCGAAACAAAATATCATAATGAGGAGAAAATCTCTGTGATCTACACCTATCAATCAAGTGTACTGGCTGAAGCAATTTTTCGCATTCGATACAAGCATCAGAGGAGCAGCATAGTCTTTCAAAATCCAAACCAATTCCCATTCGTATCCCATCAGATAGTTTCAGTGCAATTTTTGAAAACTTGGATTCCCTGTTCGATTCAATGTTTTCCAAGGTGTAAGGTAGCGAGTCAGGTAAATTCGGAACATAGCCTCCTCGAATCAAATCCGGAACGCCGAAAGCATAATCCACACTGATGATCTGCAAAATCTCTTTTTGAGGATTCTCGTATCCAACGAGACAAACAACTTGGTTGCTCCATATCTTTGCCAGGCCTTTTCCGTTTTCATTCAACTTGTAAGGATTTCGTGTTCCTTTTACCACAACTGCAAGATCCCCCGAGAAGGATATTTTCACACGCGAGTGAATCATGACGCGCACCTTATCCCAAAATCCAATTCGAGGAGACGGGTCTACTTGAGTGGGTGTTATCCGATCCAGTATCTGAATAATATCTTGCATCACAGGATTGTAAGATGGAGACCAACATACTGTTGACATGGCTTTTGGAAGGACATGGTAGTCGACAGTGGAATAAAATTTAAGCGGAGAAGCTGTCCTGACCGCTGAAATGGTATATCCAGAAGAAGAAGCAGAAGGTGGAATGACATTGATCGGGACAAAACGACTCCCAGTGGAATTTCCAAGGTCATCTGCAAGCACATAATTCCCATTCAACATCCATGATATTTTTTTAAAAGATGAGGATGGATGATTTTCAGTATTCTTTGGTACATGCAAAAGTGGTAAGGGATAGTCACGCAGCTTAACCCAAGTCTCACCCGCCTTGATAGATAAATGAAATGGGATGACGATCGAGAAACTAGTATCTAAAGGAACTCCTCGGCCGACATCATGGATAAACTGTCGAGTTTCAGCTAGTGGAAAATCTGCAGGTCTACACTTCACCTTTACAAACTGTGATGACAAGTTGGCAAGTGGTGGATTGCGTGGTAGTGGCAGAATTTTTATGGTAAATGCATTCGATAATAAAAACTCTCCACTGTTTCCTCCATCATCATCATCCATGGATTTATCCAGCTCTCCCACAATCAATGGATTTCTGTAATTCTCTGTGATGTGTATTTGATGGTAAAAGTGTGATTCTTCTTGATTTGTCGTGTTGATATGCTTCATCCATGATTCAGAGTAGTGTTTTAAAAGACCTTCTTCTGCCTGCTCTATACGTTCTTCTAATTCATTTACTTTTGATATACTCAAGACCTGACTAGGAAGTGATGAATCTGAATCGATTGGCGAAGTCGAGTTGGTTTCCTCATATAGTTCATTGATTTTATAATCCATTGCCTCTCTATAAGCTAGTCGTCTTTCTTGCTCCAATTTACCTGTGGACAAAATCCTTCTTAGCTTCGCTTCAAAGGGGTCGTCATCGAAATGAAGAACAAACAAATTGGCTTTGAGAGATATCGTCGGAACCATGATTGGATCATCCTTTGGTATTGGTCCGAAAAAAGTAAAAGCTTGCTCGGTTGTGCCTAGCCTGAGATGGAGATCTTTTATAGCCTTAACCAGACCAATAACATCATCGATAACATCAGCAAGAATATATTTGTACGGTATTCTTCCAAATACTTTCTTTGCCTTGAGAGAAATACATGTAGCATCTAGAACATCAATATTAAACTTGTCAATTTCAATCAACTGTTCCCAGTGACCCTTTTGAGCAGGTGATGCGCCAAGTAGCATCATATTGCGTAAAGATATGATAGGTCGATCTCCTGTTGGTTCGACCTGGACAAATAAGCCATCTACTCTACTATAAAGTGGAGTGTTGTTAGGCAACATGACATGAACATCGACCCTTTCCATTTGAAATGAGATGCACTGAATGGAAAAAACAGACGGTTTTCGAGGCACCCCTTCAAGTTTCATACCATCTGATTTCTGGTCTAATAAAAGTTGGTTGTGCAAGTCTTTCATAGAGTCCACAAGTAATAAGCACGCATAGTGGTTTCTAATAGAGTATCGTATTCCCTGTTTTTTTACCTTGAATACAATATTTACAGCTACTTTTGGCAACAGATCGTCTTTTTCTAGGCTGGAGGTGAATTTGGCAGACAGGTTCAACTGAGATATCCAAACGATTGGATGGGATTCGCTCTGAGCCATTTCAGAATTGTCTGATGTAGAGAGACTGTCCACACTCCAAGAAGATTGCTGCAGTGATAATTTCTCTATAAAACAGCGAGCCTTCCAAATGCCATTTAAGCTAGCATCCTCTTTCCATGTTTGTTCTTTATATTCAGGACTCTCCCACACAAATGTAAATTTATGTGTATAAAATACAATACGTGACATGATGTCCACTGTTGGTGTATTATCAATGTATCCATCAGGTGGCGGTGGCTTGTTGCTATCCCTTTTCCTGTCAGCATTTACTGCCATGATTGAACCTCGTGACACATCCAAGCTAAAACCAGCGTTGCGCATTACATGTTTGATTGTTGTTGAAACCTCCTTGTTTTCTTTTGTTTCTTCTTTTTTTCTTTCAAACAATTTAGGTAGAACCGATTTCCAGAACACTAGTGAGCTGATACTATCCTGAGCATTCCATACATAAATAATTGGCTTTTCAACAGCTGCTTCTGCCTGAATATCGTTTCCTGGTGTCCATGTGCATTCGATACGCTGTTTTGTGATGTCTTGTACCAATGCAATATTCATTCTCAATTTCAACACAAGTGCTGCGTGTTTAATGTAAACCAATGGACTGTATCCTTCTTGACTATGATGTCCCATATCCACCTTTTGCAAAATAACCTTGCCAACCCATCGATAGCTCCACCTTTGAGTATCCTCATGAGAAATTGGTGGATCTAAACTTGGTTGGTGATGTGACATTCTTGGCAATATGTTTTCCCATCCATTTTTATTGATTTCCCTCGAATTGCGCTTCCTTTGTAACAGATCACTGGAGCTGCCTCCTAGACCGGGGTTTAACCAGCGGTATTCTTGTTTTACAAAAAAAGAATCTAGACTACTTAATGAAGAGGAAGAAAAGGAAGATGGTATATCAGCTATGCCTGCTCGGTTGCTTTTAGCAATATACTCCCCAGATAACCGAACTATCAAGTTGTTTGCAGAAAGTACACCATCCAAACACTTTTCGGGTGCCTGGCTAGGATAAATGTTCGTGAGTTGTACTTTTGGTTTATCCAAGACAAAGGCCAATCCACATGCTGGTATATTAAACAATGACAGTTCAAACGGTTCCATTTGTTTTTCTTGTTGGTATTCTACCGGCTGACTAGAGATGGAATTACTACTTAATTCTGAAAGCACTTGCCTGAAACCCACGGTATTGGCTGTCAACAATGGTGAATTAAGTAGTATGGTCACAAATACAAAGTCTCTCCTTGGCTCTCCTGAGATAAAGAATGGCGAGTTGACAACATATGAAGCCTTGACTTGTATGCTGGGCAAAGAGAAGCTAGCAACAATGGTATCATCGCGTTGATTTTTCACTAAACATTCCATTTTATTGGCGGATAGCTGTCCAAAAGGGTGCTGATCAGCGTCATTGTTTTCTCTGGTATAAATTGTAGAGTTGATTTCAGAAATTTCTATGCTACCTATTACCAGATGATTTTGATGTGAGTAAACAACATTGATATACGGAATCGACAGTGAATTTGAATTTATGATATCTTTCCATTTAACTCGCCCTTTCTTGACTGCAGAGGAAGTGGCACTTCTCCTTAGTTTCAGGAGTGATTGAAGCATTGGATAGCAATTGTCTCCATCCACCATTATTTCTCCTATTGTAGTATACAAATCCAAATTGTTGAAGCAAAATTTTCTCGGCTGGAGTTTCCAGGAAGCAATCACAAGACTCGGGGTAATGATACCAATTGACCTTTTATTACTTTCTGTTCCAATATAAATGGGACCCATCCGCATGTTAATTGAGAAGCTGCCTTTCTCCTGAAATAATAAGCGACTTGCTTGAGATCTGGCCGTGTGCTGTCGTTTCTCCATGTCAATGATGATGTAGTCGATGCGGAATAAGTAGGCCGAATCATTACTTGTATCCGCTCTAATAACAACGTTGTGTGCTTGGATGACGACGTATTTCGCTAATATTGATATGAAAAACTGAACCGGAATATCCAAAATAGTCTCGACAAGTGCTAGTATAAAGCCGGATGATATGATCCATAAAACACCGGATTTGATCAGGTGGACAACCATTGGTAAAATAAACTCATATGGGTTGTACACGCGACTGACATTTGTACCTGATTGATCGAAAAATAGGGATGCCAAAGGTCGAGAGACACTGATGTCTTTTAATATGATTGCAAGTTGGTTTGTGCCTTTTTCGGATTTATGAAAAACAAGCGTGAATTGGCCAATTTTGACTGGATGAATCAACTGCTTGGTGATATTGATTGCGCTCGTCTTTAGCCGTTCCTTTTTCCAAACCAGTATTACACAAAGCATAAAAAGAAACAATAACATCCACATCTTTTGTATATTTTAAAATTCAACGATAATAAGAAAAAAGAAAGAGAGAGAGAGAGAGAGAGAGAGAAATAAAACAAACAAAAAAGCCCAAGAAAAACATGAAGAGTTACACAAAATATAAAGCAAACAATAACAATCTATTCAAAAAGGGCAAGTCCGACTGTGTTTTTCTTGGACAAAGCTTGAAATTCATTATTTCACAATAAAATGAATACCGCAGGAATCCATCAAGAATGAATCAATATGAAGTACAAAGAAAGTTGTTTGTTCTCTTTGAAACTTTTAAAATATGCAACTTGAACGAATCCTTTTTTTTTTTATCAAGAGGCAGCATAAACAAATAAAGTTCATCAGACACCTTTTTTGTTTTGGTATTGCCGATGCACTTTTAAGTTTTCACTAATTAAAAAGGTGTAAAATATTTTAATAAAATAATATATGTAATAAATAATGATTGAAACAAAAGAAAAGAAAAAGAAAAAACAATATTGTATGATATATACGTTGCAAAATGAAGGTCTAAGAATAAATAGATAAATATGGATATTGCTGGTGCTGTTTTCTTTTCTTTTCTTTTCTTATTATAATAGTTGCGTCTAGGCAATATAAGGTGAAGGAACAGCATATTCCTTGGCAGAGAGAGGTAAGCTTTGGTGTCTCCAATATTGTTGATAAGACATGATAAAAGATTGATCGATTGGATTTTCAGGTATTGCTGTAGCTGGAGTGATAAAAGGTTCGACCGAGAATTGTGTAATTTGACAAAGTCGTTCGTCCATGCTGGCAATACCAAGTAATTCTTGTCTCAGATCAGAGGCTAAGCCACGCATTATGTGACGTAATACACAAGAAGCTTGCATGCCTTCAGTAAAATCGCTGCATTGGACCCAGGTACCAGATGTGTTTTCCATAAAGAAGATGGGAGGTTCTATTAGATTAATATCTATTTGAGCAGAGATGTTATCTTCCAAGACATTTAATTCAATAGATGAGATGATGTCAAATGAGATCATCATTTTAAAATGGTAGCTGCTGTCTCTAATATGCCAGGAAAATGCTCGTTCGGATAACTTGTAATAACACATCAAATCCTGTTGGTTTATTTTCATTCTATGCCACGATCCAACGGTGACTGCAGTGGCTGTTATTAAGCCAGCAGAGGACAGATGAGATTGTTGTAATGGCTCGCTTTCTAAAAATACTTTATATTAATATATAATCATATGTTACACTTTTTTATTTCTTTCTTTTTTTTACCTAATCTGCGTGGGACAGAAAATGATTGTGTTGTAGAAGGCGAAACAGTCAGACTGTATATTTCTTCTTCAAAGTCGTTGTTGTTATTACTGGCCGGGCCTATCACCGAGACAGTAGGCGGATCATTAGAGAAAGGGTGTTGAAATATAGTAGGGGGCGGAGGAGGAGGAGGCGGAATAGCAGGAGAGTGAATCATATCGGAACTCCAGGCACGATGAATTGGTAGCTTTGCAGGTACGTACCAGTAACCATGATTACTACGCTGAGTGGATGCCTCGGCACATAACCTGGCTCTAGCTGCTTCTTGTTCATGTCGAAGTAAGGCTCTTCGTTGCAGCATCTTAACTTTGGCTCTTCTATTCTGAAACCAAATTTGAATTGATCTTTCAGGCATTTCCAGCTTTTGGGCTAACTGCTTTCGCATCTTTGAGTCAGGAGTAGCACTGACATTAAAGGTTTTTTCTAAAATAGTGAGTTGTGAAGGCGTAACACGAGTGCGTTTCTTTGAGTCATCTGCTTGTTGGAGAGGAGGAGTGAGTTCAGACATACGAGAATAAGAGAAGAGGTGAAAGTAAAGGGAGAGTAAAGGAATGTGGTAAAAAGGAATGTAATGGGGTTGAAAGGAGTGTATATGGAAAAGAGCGAATAACGGCTACCACAAGCAAGTACGAGATCCTTTTTTCCCTTGAAAGAAATTAAAACTCCATTTTGTTCACCTTTTTCACTTTGATGTTCAATCACTTGTACGACACGTTTTCACTCTCTTTTTATTTCTGCTTAATAAAATAGATTAGCTACAGACAAGGAATTAAAGTCACATAAAGTGCGCTACGTATATAAATATATATTTGCTAATGAAAGAAAGAGGCGCACACATACAAATGAAAGAATATACAAATGACTGAATGAATTGATGTCAAATTAAGCTCGGTTGGATGGTATCAGGAAAGGAGATTTAATCGGAAGCCCCTTTGTTTTCCTTTTAAAGATAGTGATTGGATGATATTAAAGAATGAAGAGAGAGAAAACATGTTTTTTTTGTTATAATGCTTAATATAAATGAACATGTCATTTTGTTGGTTTTATATTTTAATAAAAAAATAGACAAACAAATACTAATTACTTTGCCACTTTGACGAAATCTAATTTCATATCCAAAAAGAACCCTTTTTTTTTAATTATCAACCCACATATTCAGCCAGAGTATGAATTGATTTCTTTTTTTTTTTTCAAAAGAAATCACTTATATGAAAGCCTTTAACTACCAAAGCCAAATGATGAACTTAAGAAAAACTAAATATTAGCTGGCAATGATACTTTAACTTTAACAAAATTTTCCGCTATATTAAAGCTTGCAGTCGATATCAAGATGTCTCTGCTGAAATAGTGATTGTAAAACAATTCTCAAAACTACAGAGGCCCCATAGAAAGCTTCCTGAAAATCAATAAAGTTCATATATGAGAAATAGCCACCAGTCTTGTTTTCCACATTTATTTTATAATTAGGATTAATATAAAATATGTAAATAAACAAAATATAAAACATATAGCCCGTAGTGATTTTTCCGTATAGGATCTACCATAATATGGATGTGAAGAACTTCAATGCTAGAGCCCTGAGCTTATATAATTACATGCAAACATAATATTTCCTTTTATGTTATTTAATTTTGAAAATTCCTGAAAATGTCAAAAAAAGGCCAAGGAAGCCTTTTGAAACTTAAGAAACAAGTAGATACAGAAAGGTATATTGGATTGATCGGAGTAGCAGAGTCCCGATTATTAAAGCGAAAAACAGCTAATGTTGGTATCTACAAAATGTATCTGACAAGCCTATTTGAAAATCTACCCAGGCTACTGGAGTTTTATATTGAACAAAAATGTGCTTTCGAGTTTTTAAACTACATGGGACGTCAAAAGGCCGAAGCAGAAGTAATTAATATCATAGTGACTGGCGGGAAGAAATACAGAAGGAGAGGAGAGAGAGGGAAAATGGAAGCCATCTGCATTAAAAGAGCCTGATATAATGCCACTGATTGGCTCTGGTGCTGCAAAATTAGCGTCAAGTATGAAAGGGAAGCTTGGGGAGGGTTGGCCGAAAGGTGTAGACGGGTCTTGCGCAAAGCCGAGAGGCAGGATCTATTAGTAATGGTCGACATAGACGAGTACCTTGCATCCCAAATATTCTCCAGATGCTCTAAACGCCATGAGGCTTGATGAAAACGAGATGTCCGCTGTAAAAGTTTGCAATCAATGAATAAAGTTTTTGAGAAAATCATTTCAATTTCTTCATAACATTTCATATCTTGTTGTAAACATAACTGACTAAATTAAATATATAATAACGTTAATAAAATTTATAGTAATGGTTATGAATTGTTAGTTACATTTATATGATTAATATCGTTTCTTTTACCTCAGAATTCCTGCTTTTCATTGATTAAGCTCAACTGACCCAATCATTGTTAGCGCCGCACAAAATAGCCCGCTCAATGTTGAAACAATTAGGCCCGTAAAGTTTATGAGGTAAATGGAAATCTCTCTCTGAATGACTGCAAGTCTGGAAGTAACATCCGAGATAGCTGTGTGAGTATAAATAAACAATCGGAAGTCGGTTGATCGTTCCTGATATAAAACGGCACTTACAATTTACATGTTGGACAAGAAATTAAGCTCTACACTAAAAATAAAATTGAAAAATACATTCGATCTGTTCAAAAGTTTCAAATAAACCATTTGGTACCAAGAGAAAAAAAGATGAATTGCTCAATCATACCAACATCTATTAGGATGAAAATTGATAGGTTATCAACCAATAATAGTTTTAGTAAAGTCCAGCAAATAAAACCGTGTAAAAGTGTTTTATGGGGCTTGTGCTCCTCTCAGCGCAATACCCAAAAGCATTGTTCATCTTTTAAAGAAAAAAATGTTTTCGTTTCAATAGTCACCTTTTTTTTTAGTTTGTTATTTTTTTGTTCATAATATTTAAAAATAAACAATGGTACTCTAATCTGATGCAATTTGATTCAGTAATAACATTGTTCAAAAAAAGAGGATATGTTTTCGTAAGCAAACCCACAGCTGATCTACTCTGTGTCATTTGCGATAAACACAGTGGTTACATTACTGATTTTTGGTTCATGGTATTCCTATTTGAACACTTGTACTGTAAAAGCCACAAAAATGTCACCGCAACTACGGAACCAAACAGTGATACCCTCCACAAGCATTTCTATTGTTCATATATAGCCGGAAATGGCGTTTTGTGATCCCAAAAAACCATAGAACAGAATAGTCGTAAAAAATAATATCTGTAAGTTCTTGAAATAGCACAGACATTCGATTATTTAGCTATTTAATTTAGAAGCATATTGATTGACCTCGCAGCTTTTAGTGATAGTCATTGGTTCTATGGATGGTTTCACTGTGGCTATTTTATATGTAAAGATGTACCTATTGGAAAACTACATAAAATGATAGACAAACGAAGTTCTCTGCATATTGGTAACGTTTCCTCAAGAACCAATATTTTCGTCAACGTGAAAAAAAAGCACCTTGAAGTCTAGACTATGCTATCTTGGTATATCCACCAATGTCTTTATATAATGGTACTTACAATACTACAAATATATTTTATTAATTTTAGTTTACTTTAAAATGTATTGATGAATAAGATCTATTTATGTTATTGCTTGCATTTATTTTCATAAATGATGAAATAGGAAAACACATGCCGAAACTCCTCCCAAAAAGTGCATAGCACGAATAAGAATGTTTACCTTTACGCTTTCCTTTTTGGAATCTGAACCGTATTTCATTTTATACCCCTTTTCTAATTGTTCAACGTGATGTCCATTAACAAACATACGGACTCAACAGAGATGTATTTCTATTCCGGAAGTCAGGTGAAAGGTACAAACTCGAAGCTACACAAAATTAAACGGAAGAAAAAAAAAAAAACTACCAACGGCCGTCAACTAAGTTGGTGGATGGGTCTCAAAAAAATACAATTATTTTAAATAAGAGAATGATCCTCATGTATATAATTTCATATTTTTTTTTATTCAGTTTACTATAGAGAAAAAAAATTGTAATACCACAAAACATCTTTTTTTATTGTTGTAAGTTACTGTCACGTTATCTTATTCTGTTTGACTTGGTGGGTCTCGGAAGCTTGCAATGGGTTACACGGTCCATTTTTCTTTTCCTGGCAATTTTGGTTTTTTAAAGTATATTATTTATAGTGAAGAAGAAACGATCATAATTTCATATATTTATGTATAATGACATGATAAATAAACATGGCTATTTGACAACCAAAATAATGAAAAGGGTGATCATTTGATCGCCAAAAGTTCAAAACAAATGGCCAAACTGTACCAATGATGAAAGGTGAAGCGTTGGCAGCCATGTTGCTTGTCCTAACTGAGTCTTTAAACTTAAGTTCTATTTATTATTAATCCATTTTTAAAAATGTAATGAGCTAGTACATCTCTTGAAACATTGCAAACTATATTCTCTTGTTGGATGGAATAAAGAAATGAAATATTGGAGCCTCCATGTTAGAGTGAGACCAACTTTTACTCTAATAGCTTTCATAATATTCCAATGCAGCATCGTTAAACATCGGATCCTTTTTGATGGATCATGTTATTTTTTCTATAAATGTAGCTTTTGGACGAGCACAGAAAGTGTAGATACCTAAAAATGAATCAACAATGGCTAATATAAATGATAAATGCACTATAAAATTCTGTTCAGTGTAGCTACTCTAATTCATCCGAGCTTTTGATTTATCCCACATTGGCTTGTTTCTCTATATTTGCAGTCTATGTCATTCTCTCTCTCTCACCTTGGCCATAGAAAAAGGGCTGAAAATCAAAAATTTCCTTTTACAACCACAATTAATAGCCATTTATGCTCTAGCGTGTTTCCTTATTTCAATAGCAAAAAATATATTTTTGGAAATGGTCAGTTCGGCCCGCGCATTCACTTCACAGTCATCAAGATCAGCAGTTTGGAATATCTATAAAACGCCCTCTCTTTCTCTCTTTGGTCCCCTCCCCCTTTTTTTTTTCTTTTTTGCTTTTCTCTGCTTACCATATAAAAAATGTATGCCATCAATGGAAATAGAGAGCTCCCTCGTAAATTGAAAATATCAACTCAAAAACATCCACTTTCTGGACTTTCATCCCATCGCTGTATTGAAACAGCATCTATTTCTTCTGCGGCGTCTACAACATCTTATATGTCTTCTATATCCTGGGTAGCAGAAAAATCAGCTTCAGAGGTTGGATCACTCCTTAAAAACGCCTACAAGTCCTTAAAGCAAAAAGAAAGAGGTAATGCTTGACCTTGATTCATTTTGCATATAGTATTAACGGGTCCATCATTTACTAGATCTTGTCCTAGCAGCCGAAATTGGAAAATCATTACTTGAACAGAACCAGACACTTCAATCAAATTATACCCAATTGTTAAACAGCACTGAATCATACCACAGGGGTGAAATAGCAGAGACATCGCCTAAGCCAACTGGATCGCAAGAAGACGAAGAAGAAGAGCAGCAGCAAATGAGAATTGTATCAAATTTAAAGTCATACAATACCGTCATTGAATCGCTTGAAAGAAAAAACGCTGAGATCCAACAATTACTTGATCAGTCGCATGAAAAAAGCGACTCAACAGAGCAATCCTATGAAAGAAAGATACGAAAGTTCGAGCATGAGATTTTTACGCTACAAAATAGTCTTGATATTGCTGGTCAAAGAATTCAAGAACTAGAGGAAAGCCGAAAGACCCTTTGTGAGCGAACTCGGTGCTTAGATGGAAAGAAAATACAGCAGCAGCGAACAGATGATTTGCTTTTGATGGAAGAACTTGCATTCAAACTTGATCAACTTGTTCATGAGAACAACCAATTGAAATCTTCAAAGAATGCCGTTACCGAAAACCTAGCCATAGCCTTAAACGAGCTGGATACATTACATCAGGACTTGAAACATTTTGAATTGACACGAGAAAGCTATGCCAACTTGCAAATTGAATTCAGCCGCCAAGCCAATCATGTTGACGAATTAAACAAAAGTCTAGAGGACCATCGTGTTATTTTATCACGGTTACGTGACAGGGGAGTGTGGTCTTCCTCGCAACATTCACACACCTTCAGTGATAGTGGGCTCAATGACTCCAATATATCCACATGTTTCTCAAATAAGAATCATCTTTTGGGCGAACTAGAAATTGCATGGAGAAAAAATAGCCTGAATCAAGTCACCACCGCAACCACCAGTCTTTCCAGTCTTGTTAAAATCCATGACGCTACAACAGAACGTAATATCACCTCATTTTATAACGCACCAGCTGACTGTGCTCTGAGTAGCTCTCTCCTTTCAACTTTAAGCATACAGGATCACGATTATTTGGATGATAGTTTATTAACAGCCGAATATCACAATAATGATTATAAATATGAATATGATTTTGATGATGATGGCGAATATGCTGACAACAAAGAATTTTTTGATTATGATGACCACCTCGTCTACCCGAAAACGAATATTTATCCCTCCTATTCAGCCTTTGACCACAGACAGATATATGTAAAAGCAATGAATGAACAAGTGCCACTAGAGGGGTTTTTTAGCCGTATCCTATTCCATGCTCGTTCCTTTGTTAGTACCGCTCTTGGCTGGTTCCGATTTACAATCATTTTGACTACTGCTATCCTTATCAACTTATGGAGAGGCCCAACCACAATCTTAACAAAGTGATGTATATATATTTATATTTTTTAAAATAACCTGTTTTTTTCCCTTTGCTTCTCGCTCTTTCCTTTTCCTCTTTTACAAAGTACCCTTATTTTTCTTTTTTCTTTTTCTTTTTTGTAAAATTCCTTTTCAGGTTAATTTTATCGTGTAGTATACTTCTCATGTACCTCCTATTTTTTTTTTTTTAAAAAAAAGAGAACCCTTTTTGATATTTTCTTGCGGCAACTTTCATCTTATCTATGTAAAAACATATGCTCCCCTCATTACTTTGCATACACATCCTTAATATTATATATTTTTCCCTTCTTTTTGAAAAACAATCCTTATTAATGTAGAATAATATTAATAAAAAAAAATCCTGTAGTATATAAATTGAAAAATTAATTAATTAATCATATGTTCATTATGCAAATCATAATAGGACTTGCACTTTTTTAAAAGCGTGTTTATGGAAGGAATGATACACAAAAGAATTATTACCCCTTAATAATTGAAAACACAGATTTATTTTGGAAATTACGCATAAATGTATGTGGAGCTTGCTTATCAATGTATCCTATTTTTATATATGTCTACTATATTTATTATAAACAAACATATATGTACGACGATTGGGTTTTTAATTGCCATTGTCAAAAAAAAAAAAGAAAAGGCACCAAACGTTTATTTTTAGATTACAAAA
>VCJK01001524.1:14832-25854 GCA_024139485.1 Backusella psychrophila | reverse complement strand
TTTTTTTTTTTTTTTACAAGTAAATTAACAAAATGCTTCATTTTTTTAATATGAAAAAATATATAGATCAACTATAAAAATGCTTTGAATGAATGAATAATATTACAGTTTAGATGGCTATTTGTATATATATTTTTTTGCTTTTCTTTTTCTTTTTAATCTAGTGGATCCACGAGAGAAGGAACGCCGTCAATCACCTGAACCTTATCCAAATGATGAGCGAGATCAGACAGCATGGCATACCACGGTTGAGGATAATTAAAGTACTCTGAAAGATCTATCAAATTTAAATCCTTTGCTTTGACGCCCGCCAAAAGGGGTGAAAGAGAGGGGTCAATTCTATGGCTGTGCATGAAATGCATACTATCAATCATTTCATGAGTTCGTGCTAGCATCTCCCTTGCCGCAGTTCGAATGGTATAGTTTGTAGAGAAAATCATTATAATTAACGCATCAAGTGAGTGGAATAAATACTCGCTGACAGCTAGCATGGATTGGCCTACCAGAAAAAAAAAAAGGCGTTCAATTTTGTGATCATTATCAAATATATATTTATTTATTTTTGTCTTACAAGATAACGTATCACTCAAAGCCAGGCATTTGTTTTGAGAATGTATTAACAGCTGACAACAGTTAAGGCATCGTCTAAGGGAAAGCTCTTGAACAACCGACAAGACCTGATCGTTTTGGGTTTCTACAGCATTGGGTTGTAATAAAGATGAATAGATATCGATCATTGATACGATAAAATGATTGAATAGAGCTAAATGCTTTTCATCTCGACATTCATCAACCCCTGCTTTGGCTTGTTCCAAGTCTAACCAATCATCACATAAATGGTATTCTGATGGTATACTTTTCCACCATTCTTTTAATACATCATCCAGTCGAATGATTGACTCGAACTTTAGCGAAAAGGGTTCACCTTTCAACTGATAATGTATCTGAAACTATATATATTCAAAAACAAAAATCAATACTGTAAATAGGACATCCCCTTCCACAACCTGATAAATGAAACTTTACCCTTATATTATTGAGATAGGGGCTATTCTGTAACTTTACAAGATAGTTTTGTATCTCGACATAACGTGCTGTTTCCTGAGTATCATCATCCGCCAAAAGCCATTCTGGATAATGAATTGACAGATAATGCATTGGTTCGTTTGTAATTAAAGAAAGCAGTCCTTGGTTCATAAAGGCACTAAAGAAATGCCGACTAAACAACATTCGCTCAACCGTATTTCCTTGATCCTTTGTTGATTCAAACCAAGTCTCCAAATCCAAACAAATGCGATACCCAATAGTCACAAAATTCTTAAAATCTTCTAATTTCAGTGTTGCGATAATGAATTCACTCAGTAAATTGATGGAAATCAAGTTTTCTAGGCGTTTACTCGTCTCGTCGAATTGATTCATTAGCTTGGGTTTTGCCAAGCTATAAAAATGATCGCCAAGCTGTCGGAATCTGTGAGAATCGTGGGCGATATGGTTGCACGGTGTCGCACAAACAGCACAGCAGATACTGAGAGCTACTAGTGAATCAAGTGGTGATCGTAGTTTGTGGTAGTGCTCTAGAAATGTCCTCTCGTGAATCAGTGGTTTATACGTGTTCCGGCAATGAAAGTAGATGGTAATGAGTTCGTCCATAGCAAAGTTTATTTCAAAAACAGTTGGTAATAAAAGAGGAATCGAAGCGGACGTCGGGGCAATGCATTTCATCAGTAATTTGATAGACAGGGGTACAAAACGAATGGTTTTTCCTGAATCGAATCGAACCATTAGATTGTCCTTGTTTTGCGAGAAGGATGATTCTTGAAAAAGTGACGGATTTCGAGAAGGTGAACACTGATTTAGTAAATCGCTGACACTACGAATGCTTGTTTCAATACGTAAGGCACCGTTGTGGAACATCACTCTCCAAGGTTTATTACTATTATTGATGCTATTATATGCATTGTCTATGCTGCTGCTTATGATCATCTGTTTATTGTCATCATCATCATGATCATATTCACTATTGTCGGATCCGCATATTGATAGACTATCCAGTTCATTTTCCATCTCTCTGATAAGCGAGTAAAGCTCCTCCACTTGTTTTTGTAAAAAGGGTAATTCATCATCACATTCGCTGGAATCAAAATCTTCCTCTGAGTCGATGCATTCTTTTTCAAGTCGTTTGCATCGCACACATATATCGTAAACGGAGTCACGCATACACTTTCGTCGACGCTGTCGACACTCTTTATCATAAAACAATTTTTTTTTATTTATATTAAAAATAGAATGTTGTTGTTATGTTGATTATTTACCTTTGCAAGGAGTGCATCGTCGTACCATTTATTTTAATGAACAAAATAAAAAGAAAGAGAAAAGAGAGAGAGAGAGAAAAGTAATATAAACATTACGTTTTTGAGCTTTAAATTTAAAATTTTAATTCAGCAAATCAGGTGACGTCCAAGTCTCTCGGAATCCATATCGAGGTTTGATCTCACTCTTTCCCCTTCTTTATTTTTTTTAGAAAAAAAAACAATAATAGTAGAAAATCAGTTTACATTGTATCTGAATTAAATTCAATTAAGTAAATTTAACTAAAAAAAAAAAGAGGCAACTTCAGAGTATCTTGGCAAAAATTGGCAAGCTAATTCTGAAACTGGATTCAGCTTTAGACCAACAAAAAAATGTCTATCTTCAATACCACCGGTTTGTACTGATGGCTCGGTTTGTTTGGTGTAGATTATTGTTCTGGGTTCGCTAATATTGACAAAACCAAGTATAGATGATGAGGTCTAAATTTAGGTACTTGACTAATATTTTTTTAGTTTTATTGCGCTTTATACGCCAGAAAAAATGGCTGGTAATATACAACTTGTTATAGACAACTTCAAATATGTAATGAATTGCATGTCGTTCACCATTGTTTTCCCACACCTTAAAAATAAAGCAGATTGATTTATACGAATACTTTTTATTTAATTTCAGTTATCAAAAGCTAATAAGTGAATGATTATTTTACACGTTAAGAACAAAATAGAATACATAGGCTACACTTCCTTTTTGTATTGATCTATTATTTCAAAAAATACATCCGTCTTTACAATAGATTCATCATCAAGATTAATACCTGTATGTTGATAATAAATCGATCCAAAACATTGAACCAACGTTTTCAATCCAAGCAAGTAGCCCACATCTGGGCTACCACTACCATTGAGAGGTGGATAAGTAAAGTCACTTTCATTGGGTCTAACCGCTTTTGCAAAATCAATCATGCGCAGATCAATCTTGTTTGGTCGCTTTTCACCGTCATAAATGATCAAGAGAGAGGAACCGTAGAAACGATAACCCGACATGGTTTTTATCAATCGTGCAAGTCGCTTTAATTTTTTGATCAATGACGGTATTAGCTGAATTTGAAGTGTGCCACTGTTTAAAAAGGCCGTTAGTGAATCACAAAATGAGTCTGGGGAAATGGTCCGTCCATGATACTTGTTTTGAAATACAAATTTGCCACTGTCTTCTTTATAAACCTGTATACCAGGGTTAACTATTTAGAAGGCAAAATTTATCAGTGTATATCTACCTGCATTCCGCATAAACGAACACCTAGTGATTGACTTGTTGACTTTGCACACTTTTCAGCCTGGCTCTTCCTTTTTTCCTCGTTTGCATTTACACCATATTGACGTGTACCCATTTTTAGGTCCAATACACATGGAAATTGAACACCGTCTGTCAGGTCTTCCAGAAGAAGGAATTGCCTAGTTACATTGTTTTCCTTTGTGAGTTGTTGCAATTTTTGTCGATCTCTTTCATAAACTTGTACACTCCAGGGATCCGTGGGTCTTCTTTGAAGTAGTCGTGGCTGTGGTGTTGAAGAATGGGAAAAGGAAGTGGTGGATGCTTCTTTTGAGCTATTGTTTTCCTCATTTCCCACCACCGGTGTGATCATTAGTATGGATGATTTTTTATTATTACTATTTCCTTCTTCATCTCCGCCTGCATTTTTTTTGGTATTTTGTTTATCCCGCCAACCATCCACAGCTGCCATTCGTTCCTTGAGAGCATTTGGATTAAATACCTCAGAAAACACCTGTTTTTGAAAATCTTTAAAGCGCAATGTACATTGATCCGGGTTAGGTGACCATTGCTGAAAATCCTCCAGTCCTTCTTCCAGCATATTAGCATAGATGGCTGCAGAGGGAGTGGGTGGTGAATTGCTGTTTCCCTTCATCCAATCGTTTAATAGTTGCTCGTTTTGATCAAACAGTATCTCTGGAAGATCGTAATTCTTGGGGTTCTGGTGGTATGTTGCATTTAATACACCAAGATATTGCGATAGGAACGGAAGGATATCGGGTCTGTGAGCTTCGAAATACTCATAGAATTCTTGCTCTTTTTGGGATGCAGGTTTACATATCGCTCGCTTAGAAAACCGAAAAATGGAGGCATGGCCACCTACTTGATTGGTAAATGGTAATAACGGCAAACCTGATGTTATATTTTTGGGATCAAATGTAGATTCTGACATGTTGGGTATATAAATACTATTTATTTATATATATATTTAAATTAAAAGTAAATGACGAAAGAGAAAGAGAAAAGAAAAAAGGGGAAAATAGACCTTTCTTAATTTATTCATTTTATGTTCTCATGTGGCATTCTTTTTTTCTTTTCTTATTGGTCACACGTGGGGGGCATTATGTACACTAGTAAAGCACAATGGTTGGTACGCAACCGTTTTTCATTACTTCCATCACCACACCTTGATCATAACCTGTCAAGTAGGTCGACCCAAATGGATTCTGCTCACTTGAACCTCGAGTTAGTATGACGGGCTTGAGTGCCTCATCAGGTGATGGCTGGATTTTGCGGTTGAGCTTCCACGGGATATGGCTTTGAATTGCATCCATCTTTATATATAGTGTTTTGTTTTATTTTCATATTAATAATAGTGTTTTTAAGAAATATATAAAATAGATAGTAATAGTGGAAATAATGTTTCTTGACTCGCTGATAAAAAATACACAACTGTTTTTTTTTTGTTTTGTTTAATCTTTACCTTCATATCTGCTGTTACCACACTCTCACTGCCGTCAGTTTCTAACTGTAAACTCTGATCTGATTTATCACCCTTCATGTCAGTCTTCTCATCATCATTACTCTCCTGAGATTCATCGCTATTATCCTCAATAATTGGATTGTCCTCTTTTTTGTTTTCCTTCGTCTCAATTTGACTCTTGCTTTCCTTTTTCACATTATTTTTGCTTTTATCCCCTTTATGAGGGAGCTTTTCTTGGTTTGGAAATACCAACGTAAAAGGACACCTTTTATATCTACCAAAGTCATAGTGACCAGGTACATTAGTATGTAGAACGACTTTTTTACAAACATGTAAACCACCGTCAATGAGAATGTCTAAACCCAAATGAAAGTAGTTGAAAAAGTAGTCTGTTGGTGAATGGAGCTGTTTGTCTTGTTCAGTACTTTGATTTGGATCCACTATTTCAGGTTGCTGTTCTTTTCCATTGCCGTTCAGTGAATGGATCTTCATTTTATCCTGTTCCTTATAAAAGATGTGGGACGGTTTTCCAAGGTCAGCCAGTAAGTCTTGTGCCGTTGTACGATGCAATTGGATAGAAACCTGACTATCAATTTGGTCATTTTCGCGCATTGGGAAATTGAGTGCCACTTCCTTTTGGATAGGCTAAATTGGTGATTGTGCGGTAAAGTAAATAACTTGAATAATCAGTTATATGTATACAAATATAAACCTTTCCAACAACACTTTCTAATTCTCTTCTTCCTATTTTTCCATATTTGATTGTCTTATCCATGTTGCATTGGGCTATAATTGGCCCTAGGATTGGCAATGATGCTTGTTCCCATCGCGTACTATCATCCCCTCCATTGTTTGCATGAATTACCACCTTGGATGCAATGGGTGTTGTACCATCTGGTAGTTCGAGTGGTAGATCTAAATATAATCGTCAATGCTAGTTATTTATTACACTATAATAAAATCATTACCTGTGGATGATTTATATATTTCTTGGTGTCTTGCTGGTATTGGGAACATGAATGCCAAACCCTAATATGAATTTTTATTAATGATTAGGCCACTGGTAGCCAAAGTATCAAGATATCAACATACAGGATATTTCAAGGTATAAATACTCTGGCTCTCGTCAAATTCACCGGGATAAGTGGGACTATGATAAATAATGCAAAAGGATTGAAAATGTTAATATTCATTAAATCAAACTCAGATGAAAGAATGCACGACAAACCCAAACGATTTATAAACTAATAAGAAAGTGGGAATAGTTTTGCGTGAGCTAAAAGCATGTATTCATTTTTCAGTCAGTAAAAAGCGCGTGATTTATTCGTAATCATTGGTTTACCTAACGTCACTGTTTTGATAAACAAGTTTAACTTGAGTTGGATCATAGCATTCGACTGATTTCAAGCGTTGAAGTGAACCGTCAAAACGCAAATGAAGTGCATTTCGAGGCAATGCTACAATAAAGTCATAAAGTAAAGGTTCCTTTGTTTTATGTAGTTAGTAATAAATTCTACATCATAAGTATCAATGCTGATAATACTTGTTCACTATATTTGAGCTCGACTGTGGGGAAATAACTTTTTTTTTTAGATAAAAAATCAAGTACGTCCCACAGTGAGGTTCCTATAAGGTATCGTTAGCTGATATTGTTGCCATGGCTATTAATAAAAGCAAACCTAAGTTGAAAGGTCCAAGGGCTTTTCCTGGAACAATAGAGAGTTCGATTTTACTACCGCTATTCGTCTTTGATGATAGGCTTGACATGATTAATATATTAAGAAAAGCGGGAAAAAAAATAAACAGTGAAAATGGATTTCAATTCCAAGTGAATCTTCTAAAATATTTTTTATTTGTTTAATATTGGGTGTGATCATCACGCGCCTTTTTAACGGACATACATCATAATAAAAAAATGGAACAAACAATAACGTCTAGAAGAAAAATTACATGATAGAGGAACATACATTAAGGGGAACCAAGGAGGAAATGATATAATTGGCTGAAATGACTTTCTACCAATTTAGATCCTTATTCTTGAGGATTCTTTTGAGATCAATTAAATCATGATAAAGTTTGTCTGCTTGAAGACTTATTAAGAATCAGGACTTATCAAATCTGGTAGTGCTTGCTACTCGTTCCTATTTTGTTGATTTATTAAAAACTAAGCACTTCACCACATGTATCGTATTCGCATAATTGTTCGTCATCCACAATACTCATCCATTCCATTACTCTCGTATTCGCAGAACCATTCACAGCTGTCTCTCCGATCACATGGGCCTATACTTATAATCCACCATGCCTGCTTTCGATCTTGACCGGGCGTCCTCAGATGCTAATTATATCCCTTTCAATAAAACACAAGCCATGCTGGACAATGCTATGCTTTCAAGAATACAAATAATTAGGCTAATGAATTGTTTTTTTGTTTTTTTTTTCGAAAATTTAGCTGAAGATCCCTTCTTCAAATCGCCTGGTGGTTATTTTACAACAAACAATGGTGTACGCTCAGATGAAACAATAAACCAAAGAAAAATGATTCAGAAAATACAGACATATGAGTGAATCAATGAAACCCATTTTTAAAGCATACAACATAGTCAGGTCTTCAGATGAGAACTGGGTAGTACTATACAAAGAAGCCTACAAATTAGCACTTGAAAACAACTCGGAAATTGATATCAACAAAAAAGATTTTCCTTTTGTGTGTATTTTATATTGGAGATTCTCCTCGCAGTTAAACACGATCCAGGGTAATTCTCTGACACATTCGACAGTTCCGAATGGGACTATATTGTAAAGTTCTGGGAGTCCATCACGCAGCGCTTATTTAGATTCAGTGGTTTACACCTAAAATGGGGGAACACACACTAAACCATGCATGAAATAGTAAAGAATATGACACTTAAAGTTGACCTTCGCATTTTACATGATAGTATTAAACAAAGGTACAGTGTAAACTGGAAATTGGAATGTTGCATGATAGACTAAAATATATCCTATATTCTATATTCTATATTCTATTTTCAAATATATAAAACCATATGCCATTGGCCAATTTGTGTTTCTTCTACAAAAGAGGAAAGGGTACGCTGAAAAATATGTTAAAAAGGTTAACTATTTTCCAAATTATTCCATTAAAAAGTATTCCAGTTTCCAGTTTATACTGTACAGCGTGGAGAACGAGGTGGGAGTTGCTGAGGCATCCGTTGAAGATCCTGGTGATACCAAATTCAACTCTGATAGATGCAAGGTTCTGATCGAATCATTGATCGGTTCCTTTTGAATGACTGCTATATTGATAACATGGTCCCATTACAAATATGTAGTATGGAGGCTTCTTTTTATTAATTTAACACTTGAATATCAGGGTCTGTACATTGGGTCACAATACTACCATACCATAGTCGATGGGTCACTGAACTCGCGGAACCTCCCTCGCACCGATGAGACCTCATCACTACCTGAACCAGCCAACCTTTACTTGAAGGAACAGTAAAAATTTATATGTATATATATTTGTTATATTAGTTGTTTATAAAAAGCTATACAAAATAAAGTCATAATAAACCATGTGATATTTTTATTTATTTGTTCTATTTACAGCCTTTTTTTTTTGATTTTTTACAGTTTGCTTTAGTCGTCCAAGTTCAATAAAAGAATCAAAAATATTATATAAGTAACAAAAGTAACCGAGAAACTTAACAAGACAAAGTTTCCACTGGTTCGAAAAGGTATTTTTTGGTAAAAAACATCATAGGCATGCTTTGTTCTCCAATGGGCAATTAAAAGCATCGATATTCCGAATAGGAAAAATGTAATCGCAATGTGATAAAATTCGGTTGTAAATACTTTTTGGATAAGTAATCCCATCGAAAATGCCGCTAATGCCGTACGCCAATAAGCACCTTGGAATGTCCGCTGCCCAGCTATTTATTATTATTCAATATTGAGTTGTATGGAATGGTTAAATATACCCGTTTACCTCTAAAATCTTGCAAAGTTGCTCCTTGAAGAACAGTGTCTGAATGTAAACTCGGCATGGCAGATCCACAAATATATGTATATAGTAATAACAATAGCAGTAATTATGATAATAAAGATCAAAGTGGCTTTTTAAATTCAACTTGCTTCTCTTTAATACGTTTCCGTCTTTTTTTTTCTCTGTTCTCTTTTGCTTCTTCTTCTTGATTTATTTCTAATATATATATATATATATTTTTTGCTTTTTATTCAAAACTTATTATATATTATATAATAAAGCGAGACGTAATAAGAAGAAAGAAAAAGAAAAATAGAAACTTTAAACCCCCTTTTTATTACACATCACAAGCCAAAAAAAAAGTTTAAAGTAAACCTTATTCTATTATAAAATGACTAAAAGACAGATTCATTTAGCTGTTTTTGTACATGGAGCTAAAGGATCAGCGAAAGACGTTACAGCACCAGCAGCCCTTTTAGAAGAAGCGTACCCTGATCAAGTATTAACTGTATGATTTATGATTCAAGCTTATAGTATCAAGTCTCTGCCTAATGAACGCATTTTAATCTTAAATATTGGCAATTTTAATCTAGCTACTTTCTACTGCAAACGAAGGTAATATGATGTATGATGGTATAGATATTTGTGGCTGTCGCTTAGCACAAGAGGTAGGCTCATGATCACCATTGATCCTTTTTTTTTACTTTAATTGTGTAATAAAAAATCCTATAGGTCTATGATCACGTTGTTAAGTTGCAAGATACTTGCTCGGTAACAGAGTTTTCTATCTTTGGTTATTCTATGGGCGGTGTTATTTCAAGATTTGCTATTGGTCTACTTGATGATATTAATTTCTTTGATAATATTGAACTAATGGTAAAGTAATTGTTTTTATTACAAGTGTTATTCTTCCTTACTCTTTGTTTGTATGTCTTCATTTAATACTAAAAATTTAAGTAAATAAACAATAAACAATAGAATTTTGTTTCGTTTGCCTCTCCTCATTTAAGTATACACCATCCTTATGATTCGTTACTAGCCAAAGCGCTCAACTTTGGCATGAAATTTGTTTATTGCCCGCTTGTTCAACAATTCAGCTTTCAAGACAATTCCCATGACCATAAACCCGTCTACAAAATTCTAGCTGATCCTGGTAGGACAAAAAGGAGACTACGTTTTAAATACAAATAATTAACATTTCTGCATTTTTTTTGTTCACAAATAAGATTATGTATTTATTAAAACCTTAGGCAAATTCAAATACAGAAGGCTTTATGTAAACGCAACAGGAGATGGCATCATCCCTTACTTTTCTGGAGCAATTGATAAACGTGGCTTATTTGATAGTTTTCCTAAAATGAAAATGTAAGAAATGGGGAATAATGTAATTTTTAATAAATGCTAATGCACTTGATTTTTTTTTTCAATAGGATGTTTCATTCCAAGTATCCGTGTATCATTAGAGACTTTGACGATGCCAAAGAAAATGATGTCAACAGGCCAGCCTCGCACGATAACCCACGCTATTTTTTTTTCATGCTCCTATTTCTGCCAATTTTCGCGACTTGGGTCGGTATACCCGCCTATTACAGATACTATAAGGATAGAAAGAGATTTAAGAAGGGAGATGACGGATTCTGGAGGATCAAAGAAAAAGGGACAGAAGTGCCAAAGAAAGCAAATAGAGATGAAAAACTGACAGGAAAAGTAAAACAAAGTGATGCGACATGGAATCCCTTACCTGGTAGGCATTTGTCATCTAAAAAAAACTGCATGAAACTGCATTCAGTACAAAAGTTCATGTACAACAACTTGACACAACTCAAGTTTGACCGTGCTTTGGTTCATCTCAAGACAAAGGAGGCCCATATTGCCATCGTAGGAATCAAAGGAACTGAACATCATGCAGCACCTTTGTTTAAACATTTTGTATCCACTTTTGAAGTGTCAAAATGACTTTTTTTTTTTCAGACCA
>VCJK01001521.1:0-23332 GCA_024139485.1 Backusella psychrophila | reverse complement strand
TTTCTTTCTCTTTGAATGGCAGTGTGCTCTTCAAACTCTCGGAGAGGATTGTTTTCGTCAACAATGTTGAAAACACGCTAGTTTGAAGAGATTCTACTGAATACTTTTGAATCAACATTAAAATTAACAAAAGTAAAAGTTTGCGGATGGCGATTTTGTTCCATTTTGTAGAGAGTATAAACAAAAGGAACAGAAAGAAAATATTCACGCTTGTATGGGCAAAGAATATATCAGAGAAAAAACTGGGCTCTAAAAAATAGCAAAAAGACTGCAAGATTAAACAGCTTCCAAATTAGTATATCATCTCCTTATATGGAAGGCAAAGCGGTAATTGAAAGACCATGTAAATTTAGTATATAGAATTTAGTATATAGATTTAGTATATAGATTAACGTGCTTTTTGAATCAAATTGCTCTGCTGGATTGCATTTACTGCACTCCCAAGAGTTCTTTTTTGAATTGGCCATTGTTGGTGACTAGTTTCATTAATGTAAAGCTTTAAAAAAGTCAAGTAGCTGAGAAAGATGGAATTACAAGCTTTTTTTTTTTGATAAAATGGTGCTATATGAGTCCTATGGCGATTTGTGATGTGACTTCATTTCATACTTGATACATTTTATATTTATCTTTTTAGAATCAAAAATTTGATTTTGGAGTATCCAAGTACATATTTGGAAAAATACTGGTACAATGATATTGACACGTTAATTTTGTTGTATAAATTAAAAGAGTTTCAACTTTGAGCTCTTTTTGTTTATAAATAGCTTGTAATAAATATTCAATATATTTGTTGGCAGTAGCATGTTTAAGCGGTACCTGATTTAATAGGAAACATTAAAAATAAAAAACATGTATATATTTCTCATTGATCCTTAACCTTAACACAAACAAACGGTTATGATTATGCAGCAATTGTAAATCAGCTGCTGAAGCGAAATAAGGTAAGAAAACGTCATTTTTAAATCTCAGAAATGGCTTGTTATCATGTGAAAGAAAAAAAAACGATTATAAAACCATTCTTGCTTTTTTTTTTCCCTCTCTTCTTTTCTCTTTTGTTTTTTATTGGTAAATAATGAAAGAAACAAAGCCAACTAAAATAATTTTGAAAGGAAAAAATGTATCGGAAACACTATCCGAAAATATCCCCAATGTACGATGGGCACCACTACACGGTATTCCCTTTGAACGTAGAATCCAGACCGCCACCGTCTTTTTGTGGATGTTTTTACTGTTCAATTGTTTGTGCTTATTTGGATGTTCATTGCTGGTTCCGTTTTTATGGCCATTTCATATTGCGTATGTAGTCTATCTTTGCAAGGATACGTCATCAGAAAATGGAGGGCGTCGATATGAATGGTTTCGCAGGCTTCGCGTATGGAATTATTTTGCAGGATACTTTCCCGTAAAGTTAATCAAGGAGTGCGAGCTAGACCCTAAAAAGAACTATATTTTTGGCTATCATCCACATGGTATCATATCGATGGGCGCGTTTTCAAACTTTGCTACAGAAGCAACGGGGTTCTCGCAGCTGTTTCCAGGCATTATACCGTCGCTGCTGACATTGACAGTTAATTTCAAATTCCCCATTTATCGTGATATTATTCTTGCACTTGGAATTGCATCCGTTTCTCGCCATTCATGTGAGCATATTTTAACTTCAGGACCGGGGAAATCTATTGTGATTGTGGTTGGAGGTGCAGCTGAATCATTGGATGCACGGCCAGGTATTGCTGACTTGACATTGAAGAGACGTCTTGGATTTATTAAAATGGCGATACGAACACAGTCGGATTTGGTTCCAACCTTTTCCTTTGGAGAAAATGAGTTGTATCAGCAAGTGGGTAATGATCAGGGAAGCTGCTTGTGGAAAATACAAAAAAAGTTGCAAAAGACGGTGGGGTTTACTTTGCCACTCTTCCACGCACGTGGTCTTTTTAATTGTGAGTGTTGGACATGTGATTACTCTATACTTGACTATTTACAATACTTTTAGATGATGTTGGATTGATTCCCTACCGTCACCAAATAGCAACTGTTGGTAAGTGGATGCCAATTTTATATTACTAAAGAACAAAAGAGCTTACACGTATCATTACAGTCGGCACACCAATTTCTGTTCCTAAATTAGAAGCAGGACAGACAGAGCCAACAGAAGAACAAATTAAACGTGTACAGCAACTTTACATTGACGAACTAATATCGATATATGATAAACACAAAGATATTTACGCTAAAGATAGAAAACAGGATATACGAATAATTAATTAATTGAGTGGTTGTATAATAAAAGATACCTTATTGCATACATTATGTTTTATACAAATTTACAAATTTATTTCCATCTATAACACTATGTTTTTTGCTCTTGGCTAAAATGGTGTAGAATGGCTTCATAGCAAAAAAACATGATGGCAGCATTGGGCACTACTCTCATTAAATGAGCAGACATACCACCATATAGTGACGCCATGCCCTCCTCTCTGGCAACTAGTCTTAATGTTTGCCATAGTCCTGTGTATTTTATTATCCCATTCTCTGGTATAGGCTCTCTTAGTCTTGTTCTGATGACTTCGTGTGGGTAAGCAACACAGGCTGCCACCAACTTTGCAACTGCTGCTGCCCCAATATTACCAAACCATGCTATTCAGATTGTATAAAACTAAGTAAAATAAACGACAAGACCACTCTATCCTATTTACCTTTAGCGCTTTTACCCCCAATTGTATACTCATCCTTGGTGCTCCCAGCTGCCCATTCCTTCTTTAGTTTTTCATAAATGACCCACTGAATTGTACCCTCGGCCACTCCCAAATATGAAGCACCCATGCCTTTATACAATCCCTTGACACCTTCGTCTCTAATGATGCGTAGTGTACAATCCAAGCTATTTTTATACACCTTTTCTTTTCCCTGCAATTGTAGTCTAGTTTTGATGACCCAAATAGGATTGGTGACTGTAGATGTAACAATGCCTAGTCATGGCCAACATGGTTTTAGTGTAAACTGTTCCAATAACCCTACTCTTGTTCCTCCTATTTACCAGCAGTTGCTGCGGATATCAAATGCACGGCTGGTGTTTCCATTCCTTGATTTAATTCTGTGAATATCTTCTTTCCATTGCCATAAGTATAAAAGTTGATTGCTCTGATAAGCATGATGAATAAATATATTACTGTATCACATCTGATAAACAATCACCTTGCAGGAATGACACCAATCAAATTCGGACCAAGTCCCTTGAAATAACCTCGAATACCCTCTGTCTGTTTGATTTGACTAAATAGATGGATACAAAGTTATTTACCGTATATATACATATCTATATATTACACATATTTACACCAAGAGCCTTCCGCTTTCTGCAAAATGACCCCATACACTGAGCTGCTTGCTTAATCCTCCATGTTGGTAAAAGGTTGACTGTATTGTAGAACGTTAATGCCGCCCTGCTTCTTTACAATACAATTTTGATTCCAAGCTTAATTACCTGTAAACGAGTCTTGAGTACATCAAGTGGCGATGTACAAACAGCACCAATAAGCCCTCCCACTCTAACAATAAAAGCAAGGTAAGCACTTTTTTACAGGGTAATAACAACGAATCAAGACTTACCCTCCAGCAACGAAGTGAATGTATGCTTTATTTGTTTTTATTGTTGTCTCCTTGTTGCTATTATTCAGCTTTTGTAATGTAGCCATATTTTAGCATTGAGAAGCAAAAAAAAAAATACCAAAAAACAAACCGTCAAAATACAAAACAGGACAAGAAAAGAAGAAGAAAAAACTCAGTAGCTTGATTTGGAAATCTCATTCTTTCAAACAAACATGTGCAATATTTTCATATTTCACAAGTTTGCCTTTGGGAAACTTGTATCTTTTGAATATTTTTCGACTTTATATAATGAAATAGTGTATTTGTTGTGCCTCCATTTGAAAGTGGGGACAATAAACCAATAATAGTATGCGTTTGTTTTTTTATTTTGTTTTTTTTCATCATATTATATGGCAGCCTATTATATTCATATAAAGAAAGAAAATGGAGTTGGTGAAGTATTGGTAATAGAATCATATACCATTGCTGGCTACTCTAGAATGCTTTGATGACTATGTTTGGTCTTCATTTTACCTTTTCATAATAAATACATTTTCTTGTTCTACTTTTCCTTCCAGTATTTAATTTTGCTGCAAGTACTCTCAAAAAGGGGTCGATTTGAGGAGGTAAATAAAGGGGTCATTGTTTTTATTATACCAAGATAAGTTGAACATTATTCAATTGTAAAAACACTCGACTGGAATTTTTTCAGTTATCGTTGCCAACTTCATAATATTGCTTGCTTACAACCATCATGTTTAAAGAAGTGGAAACAATTCACTTCAAAAGATATTTATCAACATGGCCATAACAGGTTCCTCCTGGCTGTTGTGGAACACTCCTTTTTTTTATATAGTTTCGTGAATGACTTTTGTATACACATTTAAAAAATGTGCACAGTTCATAATAAATATATGCCATTACTCTATTTAAAAAAGGCGATAGTAAACAATTTATAGTCGAGATGATTCATTTGATTCTTTGATGGTGTTAAATAAATCTGAATGAAGCAAAAATGGGGTTTTATCTCGACAACAAATGGCGGCCAATCAATTTGATTATAGCCATGATTCAAAAGGTCTTGATATAAAAAAGCTACTTTTAAAAAAGACTAATATAATCACAACTATATTTAAACTATGGATATCAATATAGAAGCACTTTTAAAAACTATTTATATATTTAAACTCGGAATCCATAGCAAAATACGCCCGCTATTTGATCAACAAGAAAGTGAAGATCTGTTTGGCCAATCAGGCTGCTCGATACTTTAAGTAAGCTTACTTGATATAAAAAACACTTTGAAAGCTAACAACTTGGCAAGAACGCAATAGCACTTTCAAGTTTGGATTTTTGGCGCATTTGCTTTGTTGTACAGTTATGAGCATTCAAAGTGTTTTTTATATCAAGTAAGCTTACTTAAAGTATCGAGCAGCCTGATTGGCCAAACAGACCTTCACTTTCTTGTTGATCAAATAGCGAGTGTATTTTGCTATGGATTCCGAGTTTAAATATATAAATAGTTTTTAAAAGTGCTTCTCTATCGATATCCTTAATTTAAATGTAGTCTTGAGTATATCATTCTTTTATAAAAGTATCTTTTTTACATCAAGACCCTCTCATTCACGACTATAAATAATTTTATTGGCTACCACTTTTCAAACATAAAGCGTCCTGTTTTTGCCTGTCTCTGATATATTAAACACCATCAGTGATTCAAATTAGTGCTCCTCGCTATAGGTGGTTTGATGTCGTCCTTTCTATAAAGTGAAAACATGTGTTTATTATGAATTATACACATTGTAGAATTGGTTTTCATTTTATTACATCCCGAAACTGACCTTTCATTCAAAAGCCTTTAAATGTATTTAATGATTATAATATCCTTGAGAGTCATAATACGACCCCCTCTACTTTTAAATGCATTTGCATACCATAAATGATTGCCTTTTTCAGAATTTTGACCAATAGTTTTTATCCAATCCGTATTTAAAGACATATAAAAAGCATCCAAAAGCTTTTAAAAGGATTTAAATGGGCTTGAATACATAAAATGCCATAAATAATCCTTCAAAGTTAAATTGCCTTTAAAGACAAAACCAATTTCAGGATGTATGTACAATTTTACTAAATATAATCAACTTGACGTGATTGAGACTACGATCTGATTCAACACCAGACGTTTTCCTTTTTACGGTTCAGGTCACACAATGATCATCGGTGACTGGGTTTTTCATTTCAACAAAATTAAGCCAGGTTGTGAAAACCCATCTCTTCCTTTTGTTTTACCATTTCTGATATAAACTTCTTACACTAAACCATGCCAAAATATATCGGAGCCATCGATCAAGGAACTACTTCAACTAGATTTATGATATTTGATGAAACTGGAAAGCACATCACCTCTCACTATCTAGAATTTAACCAGATTTACCCTCGCCCAGGGTCGGTATAGCAACCAGCCGTTTGTTTCATATATACGTTCGGATACTAATAATAATAACGCCATATTGTTCGATACTGTAGCTGGATTGAACATGATCCTTACGATATTCTAGATTCGGTTATTCGATGTGCGGATGAAGCAGTACGCAAGTTTGGTATGATGGGACATGATATTAAAGATATTAAAGGTAACAACTCAAAATGGCACTCATTATACTAAACTAATGTTGATAAGCCGTGGGAATATCAAATCAGAGAGAAACGACTCTATTATGGGACAGGAAAACCGGTGAACCATTATATAATGCAATTGTATGGGGAGATACTCGTACAAATACACTAGTAAAGGAGCTTAAAGAAAAACAAGGCGATCTTAATGTACAAAACATGACTGGATTACCTATCCATAATTGCTTCTCTGCAGTTAAACTCCGATGGCTTATTAGCAATGTGCCCAAGGTAAAACATGCTATTGAGCAAGAAAACGCACTTTTTGGAACTGTTGATACTTGGTTAATTTGGGTATAGCATCAACACTTTAAAATATATCAATGTGTCATGGCGAAAATCTTGTTAAAATGACTACTCCAAATTATAGAATTTGACAGGTGGAATCCAACAAGGTAAACACGTTACTGATGTAACCAATGCAAGTCGAACAATGCTTATGAATTTAAAGTCTCGTGAATGGGATCCTCGACTTTTAAAGTATGTATTGCGTTTTATCATTTTGGTACATATAGAAACAGGTTGATAATGACTCTTGTTAGATTCTTTAAAGTACCCAGCCATATTCTACCAACCATTGTATCATCATCACAGGTTTATGGCGAAATCAAATGGGGTCCCTTGCAAGGCATTTCTATTTCTGGATGCTTGGGGGATCAGCAAGCTTCATTAGTTGGCCAGAAATGCTTTGACCGTGGTGATTCAAAAAATACGTACGGCACTGGTGCATTTTTATTGATGAATGTTGGCAATGAGCCAGTCTTTTCATCAAGTGGATTGTTGTCCACAGTTGCATTCCAATTTGGAAGAGAAGGGGATGTGTCGTATGCATTGGAAGGCTCTATAAGTGTTGCAGGAGCAGCAGTGGAATGGCTGAGAGATAACCTTGGAATGATAAAAAAACCCAGCGAAATTGATGACTTGGGGTCTAAAGGTATTTAACAATAACGATTTTCTAAAGGCATTCATATGCATAAGTCTGTGATTGGAATGATCCGCTTTTTAAAAATAATCAACGTTTTCTTTTTTAGTAAATGACACTGGTGGTGTGTTCTTTGTAACGGCATTTTCGGGCCTCTTTGCTCCATATTGGCGTGATGACAGTAAAGGTACACTGGTAGGATTAACACAATACACCGATAAGCGACATATTTCCAGATCTGTGTTGGAGGCAGTATCTCTCTCTACTCGAACTGTAATCGACTCTATGAAAAATGACAGCGACATCCCAATAACGTTTTTAAATGCTGATGGTGGAATGTCAAACTCAGATACCTGTATGCAGATCCAGGCAGATGTGTTGGGTATACCAGTTGTCCGCCCTGCAATGCGTGACACAACTGCTCTTGGTGCTGCTATTGCAGCTGGGTTGGCTGTAGGTGTTTGGAAGAGCATTGATGAAATTAGAAAGATATCATTTGGTCGTCAAGATCATTTCAATCCAAGATGGAGTGAACAAGGTAATAATGATAAAACATTAAGATTTATTTTTATTTTTATATAATTTGTTTAAATAAATAATATGTTTATTATTATTTTTTTTAATTCTAGATCGAAACACAAAATATAGTCAATGGAAAGAGGCAATTCAAAGAAGTTTTGGTTGGACGGATGTATATAAACCCGAAGAGGATATCTTTTAATATTTATTTCAAAGCATTAGCGTTTAATGCATTCATTGGTGAGCTTTAAAAAAAATCCCTTGTGAAATCCCTGCATCTTCCTGCTCACTGGTCATGCCTACTATTCAACCATCGACCCTTTTAATGTAAATAATAATATATGGTGCTCATAAAAGTATCAATCTAAAGTGCTTATAAAAGTGATCTACATAAACCCTCACTCTCTTTTTTTTTCAATTAAAAAAAAATAATGGCCTGAAACGAACACCAAAAAAAAATTATAAAAAAATGGGCACTGTTTTTAAAGTATGAATGATAATCTGATTTTATTCAGCTTCTATTTTAAGAGCAAATCTAAAATAACACAATAAAATACCTAAAATAAGGAAATAAGAAGATAAGAAGATAAACAAGAGATGATAACAAGAATACACTAGTAGGAGTTAAATAGAATTAGTTCAATGGATAGCAAGGAGATTCATAGCTGCGCAAAACTTTTTCCACCAAAAAAGCGACACGTTGACCATACTTTGAGCCACGAAGAGACACCATATGGCGTTTAATTAAACGACAGATACATACTTTTTGGTCATCACTTGCATTATTAATCAACCATTGAACAACATAATTTCCGTACTGGTCAGAAGCAATATCAATTAAAGCCATGCGGGGACGATGGGAGCATGTAATGGTCGATATTCTATCAATAAACTTTATCAGGAACTGCTGACCACCGATTCTTAAGGCTTTCTCAACCACTTTAGAAGCAAATTGATCCATTGAAAGCTGAATTGCTTCATCTAAAACTGTTTGAAAAGCCAGCTCTCGATCTTCCTTCTTTTCAGCTTGTTCAAGGATATGCTGAATAACCCAGTTTCCCCACTGCCCTTTTGCAATTGTTACAATGTTTTTTAACACTTCATCTAAAACAGGTCTCTATAAAAGACAACAGATGTACCTTAGTATTCATGATGACACTTACGTATACTTTATAATAATAAAAAGACATTTACCTTGTCGCTTTCTGTTAAATTTTCAAAAATATTTTGAATGACCAAACTTCCTGTTTCATCAAGAGCGACGTGAGTCCATTGATTTTTTAGTGCTTTGTGCACGTTGGACATTATATTAGGCGATCTTCCAGGCGACCAGCGAATTTCAAAGACTTTCTGCCAAACATGACAAGCATGTCTATGGGTAATTGTTTCTGAAATACGAACTGCCAGTTCCAAAACAAGTTTAGCTTTGATTGGTTCAGTGACATAATCCAAGGCTTTTTGTACGACATGACACCCAAACGCCTCACAGGTCAACTCCAAAACATTTCCCTTCATCTTATCAGCCAAACCTTGTATTTGGTCGGGAGTACCTAGTTCAAATAGACGTTGCACTAAAAAATTTCCGAAGCGGTTGGTCATTAACAAATAAGCTTGTGACAAAATTGACTTGAATATGGCCTCCTTTTGTAATAATGTCGCTGACTTTAGCTTTTGCTGCAAAAATAGAGATGCCTGTTGGTCTGTGTCTTGAATAATACGACTAACAAGTAACTATAATAACCGTTACCAGATCAATTAAGCGTAAGGCGTTGATTCATATATGATTGTAAGTAAAAATAAACAAGTACTTACATCCCAGTTGGTATTTACATTCTTGTCTAGTATTCGACGATGATCTACAGCAGTGTAACCATGTTTCCTTTCAGTATTAAATGAAACCGAATTCTAGTCAAACACGAGGTTAAGCATGTGTAAGGAATAATAATAGCAAAAATAAAATAAGGAGAAATCTCTTTTTTTTTTTGGACTGATATCTACCTCGTCAGTCCATCTGCGACCCACTGGATTATTTTCACAATAGTGTGATCTTTTTGTATCTAAAGATTTGCTAGTATCAGAGTGCTCATTTATCTTTGACAATCTATTCATTTATTATAGCTCCATCAGTCTTGTAAATTGATTAATGCCAGGAATGATGGTTTATAGTTACTTTTTTTTATTTTCGGAGTTTTCTTCTGATGCTATTTCTGATTGCTTGACAAGTGAATGATACAAGTTCAACTCATTTTGCTTTGCATTCAAATTTATCAATTGAGAATCACAGAGTTGGTTAGCAAGTGCAAGACGTTGTTCAAGGTCTTGTATCTCCATATCTTTTCCAGCAACAATGGATTGGAAATTAGTTATTGCTATGCGTTTCTAACAAATCAAAAGAGTAAATTTCTTTTTTTCAACAATAATGCGTTTAATAGAAGTACCTTTTCCAACTCCATGTTGATGGCATTAACATGTCTTGATAACTGTTGAATCATTTCTGTTGACTCTTGTAATCTATGTCTTAGAATTTCAGGAGATGAACTCTCCAAGTTTTCAAAAATAACATCAGTGTGTAATGCATGGATTGAATCTGGATACATGCTAAATTCAGTGGACGTATTTGTTTGGTGCAATATTGGTGACACTGAGGACTAAAATAAATGAATGATCGACAATGAGGAGAAAAAGTAGGTTTAATGATAACAAACAAATAGCCGATATAAATAAAGTTAAACAAATATACCTTGTGATGGTTGTATAGTTTATATGCATCTTCTTTATAGCAGTCTTCCTTTGGCGAAAGTGTACCAGATGACTCGAGATCTACCATCATACTTAAAAACGATTCTGGAGGTGAAGGTTGATAGCTATATCGCTCTATTTCTTCCCTAATTGCAAAACCATCAAACTTGAATTGATGCAAAACCTCATTATTTGTTGGTTTGTTTCCAAAGAGTGAAGGGCTACGAAAAGGAGAGTCAAATGTATCATAACTTGACCGTTGGTGTCTTTTACTGTCAGTAATGGTATGCTGACTGGTGGTTTCTGATGCAGCAAGCATTAATGTCAATTTAATATACTGAGATGTGTATCTTTAGTTGACTCTGATATATATAGATATATAAATATATGTATGTGTGTATGTATGTTAAAGTATATAAAACGTAAATTAATATTATATTGAAAAGGAAGAAGAAGAAGAAGAAAAAAGTAAAAATCAGAAGCAAAAGTAAAAGTAAAAATGAAAACCAATAAAAAAGCAAAAGAGAAGGGTCAAAGCTTGATTGTAGCAATTCTATCAGTATATTTATATAAGAAAGTCCATTTTCAAATACTAAGGGAATTCTCCGTGAATATATGTATATATACATTTCATTTCATTTTAATCTTTGAACTCCTCAACGCCACTTCCGTTTTCGAGCACCTGGATTTGTAAACATCTTAATTATATATCTTTAATTGTCTGACATCCAAACTCCTTGTTTTCTCCTTAAAAAATGGTATGACAACTGTGATGATCAAATATAAATAACAAACTTCCCGTATAATCAATGACCCCATTGAGCTTAAGCTCTGACTTAAACTATTCAAAAAAAAAAAAATTCAAATAAGAAATGAACATGATGCTATTTATTTTATGAGCAACGGAGAAACTGTAGCAGCAATTTAGTGGTTATAAAAGAATATCATACAAAGGCATCCGCCTTTATATCCTTTTGTCCTCCCTCAATTCGCTACATCTCTATTTTATTGATTTGCTCAAGCATCAGCCAAAATCCATTTCAAGATGCTATTTTAGCACCATAATGAGAAAATTCCTCTCTATTAAAACTGACCTGAAACTTGACAGGATTCTGCTTCCAGATATCAAATTCTAAAATTGACAATAGCTATAAAAAAAGTGAGAAGAATTTAGCAGTGCTGCAGTATTTTGATCAGTGTGGTGTTTAAGAATCCAAACACAAGTCGCCAAAGATTTTTATTTAAATAAACTATGAGTACTAATGTTGTATTACTCCACATATCAGATTATGCCCTTTTATTTTTATTCAAAAAGCATAATAAATGAATGAATTATATGGCACTGTATTGCGTGGAGCAATACGCACTATCTATCACATTATTTGAAAAGAGTTTGAAATTAAGAAAGAAGAACCTCATGTTATAAAGAATATCCTATTTGTATATTTCTATTTAGGATATCGTTACATGCACTACACTTTTCACTACAAATTAAATTAGAGTTACGTCAATGTAGTATCTAAGCCCAAATTTCTTAAATGCATTTTTTATTTCAATTGTGGTTTTATATCACTTGTTTTATAAGTGTTATATACTTGTTTCAACTTTAAATAATGCGAGTGAATGTTGTCACTCTCATTCATTCATGAGTGTAATACGACGTCATTGATTGATATATAGTATATTGTTGTTGTATATAAATAGATCAAGTTTATCTAGTACGAATAAGGAGACGAACAATGCTTTGATTGTTTTATGCAGTATGACTTTGTTTATCAGAATAATGAAAACATAATTCATTGTTTATTTACAATAACATAAAGCTTGTTTCTCTTTTCTCTCTCTTTCTTTCACTCACTTCACTATGACTAATAAAAAACGTACTTGTCTACACTCAGCCAAGATTGGAACAGATAGCTCAAACTATGGTAAGTTAGATACCTTTGAAATTACATACTGATAGTTATACTTACTTTTATTCTTATTATTATCAACAGCAAACCATCACTCTTCATGGTCTAGTTCTTTTATTTGGGGCGACAATGCAAATGGCTTCATGAAAGAGATTCAGCCGGAATCATTCTACTCATGTCGTTTTGGTCAAGGTCGTAATCGAAAATTCTACAACCCTGCTCGTATTGTAACGGAAATGTTATCAACATGCCCACTCTTTACAGGAGGTAATAAATACATCAAACTCATTGTAAGTACTTTATTTTCTTAATGACGTCATTTTAATACCATTTGTTGTGAAAAGTGTAGTTCATGTAACGATATACGTTATTTATATGATACACGACATTAAAAGCATTAGCAATGAGGCTGAATTTAGTTCGTATGTAAAGAGCAGACATGTTTCCAAATTTAGTTTACTAATCAAGAACTTTAGTGAAAACAACATCAGAACCCATCCAATATTTCCGTGGTATCTTTGTGGACTAGCATTCAATAATATAATTAAACGTACAAAACATTCAACCTTATACCATCAAAACGATTTGCACAAGATGGTCGAATCATCTCCGGAAAGCCTGTAAGAGAGTCAAGAAAAAATGAGTACAGATGACAAGATAAAAAATATACATTCCACTTTTAAAGTCTTATCGCAATCGAATAGTTTATTTATCACAATACTGATAGAGCGGATGGTCTGAAAAAGAAAAGGCAGATTTCCAAAAGGATGTTATCAGCAATTATCCAATTGACCCAAGTGATGATGATGATGATGCTGATGTTGTTCACATCGTAACACCAGAGGAAGCCAGGGGAATGAAAAAAAAAACCAGAGATAGTGGCCTCAGAGTTGACCAATCAAGTGAAATCATGTTCTCCGAAACGTTATGCAAACTATTCAGCATTGATCGGATGGATTATGAAGTGCTTAGAACTGAAATGGACGAAGAAAGTGTAAGAAATTATCCTCCATCATCCAAGGTACAACTACAGGATATTGTTCAAAGTTACGCAAATGCACTATGCAACTCAGTGATATCCAATAAAGAGCTTTCACTTTTGGTGATATCCGTAGATGTTTTCGCCACAAAGCTTGCCATTGGTGATACGTGCGCTCAGGATAGAGAGTCTACATGGAGGGAAGACCTACTTCCAAGAGTCGCTATTCTGGAGGTCGCAAAAGATGGTATAATATTGAGATACGCTGGGAATCATTGAATTTTGCCATCACGGGTGGTGTGCTTGCTGTAATGAACGAGTATCCTGAGATCTTCTTGGGCAGCAGTGCTCCTATGTTAATTGTTGATGCTGATTGGCAGCAAATTTTGGGTAAGAAAAGACGATGTAGAGATGGTGTTTGGCAGACGGTTTTTACGAGACTATTCCAAACCTTCGTCCGACTTCGAATGGCAATTTATCTCAAAAATACCTTAAAGATTGAGTTTTGTGGACAGCCATTTTAGATAATGGTTGCTATTAGTCAGTCATATTTTGAGTTATTTGAACCATGAATTTATATCAAAATATACCAAAATGGTGCCCATTTGAGACCATTTTGGTGTTTAATCGAAGTGATTCATTTAAATGACCTGGAAAAATCAATGGCTTTATTTTCGTTTTTATTCCGGTTATAATGAACTTTTTCCTGACTATCTTGATTTAATTACGTTATTACCAAAAATAAACATATTTTAATTCCAGAAAAAAAATATTGACAGGATGCTATTTTTAAAATATTATCGAACGAAAACGGAATTTCTTATTACCAACAAGAAAGCAAAATTAAAAGCAAGTTTTATTTTAATCAAGTTTTGAAAAATAAAAATAAAAAAGAGGGTGAAAAGAAAGGGAACATTTATGCCCAAGACCATTCAATTTTAACTCTACCATCAGCAAAGTCAGCAATCTTTCCAAAAGCAGCAGGGCTCAGATCAAGGTCGCCTTTAACACAAGGAGGACAAGCTTTGCAAAAAATACAGGATTAATATTATATAATTTGACAATATTTCATACTACTTACTGTCAACAATTGTAACTGTTACAGTTCCTTTAGGACCCTTAACATTGGCTTTCTTGCCGCAAAGAGGGTTATTGTTGGGATTGGCACCATTGTTCATTTGGGGAGCATTCTAAATTTTAATTATTAATCTTTGTGTTTAGGAACAAGTTAAAGTTAAGGTTACCAAAGCCGCAATAAAATCGGTGTCTTCGGATGTGACACCACAGGAACCGAGACCAGTGTTATAAAAGGTACCATCACCTGAAAATTCGTAGCTTCCGGAGCCAGAAGATGAATAAGAGGAAATTGCCTTTGATGTCGTCTTCTTGGTAGTAGTCTTTTTCTTGGTAGTAGTCTTTTTCTTGGTAGTAGTCTTCTTCTTGGTAGTAGTCTTCTTCTTGGTAGTAGTCTTTTTCTTGGTAGTAGTCTTCTTCGTGGTAGTAGTCTTTTTCTTGGTAGTTGTCTTTTTGGTAGTAGTCTTCTTCTTAGTAGTTGTCTTTTTCTTAAGAGTGCTAGTTTTTTTAGTAGTCGAAGCGGCCTTTTTGACTGTTGTCTTTTTTTTTGTAGAAGCTGCTTTCTTAGCAACAGATTTCTCTTTAGAAGAATTGTGCTTTTTTGAGTGTTTGCTCTTGTGATCACGGCTATGTCTATGTTTGCGTTTCTTTGAACTGTCATGACATCTCTTTTCGAATTTTCTATGAATACTACGCTCAGTCAACTCCTGGCCAGCCAAGGATTCAACATTCACTGTTTCAATATCATTGAAATCGACATTAGAACCACTAATATCGGATGAAATGGGGGCAGATTGAACATTTAGGAGCAATGTGCTAGTAAGGATTGTGGTCAAGCCTAAAAGAGAGGAATGGGAGAAGCGCATTATAAAGTTAAAAGCCTTCTTTTGTTTTGTTTTTAGGGTTCGAAAAAAAGAGGGGAGAAATAAATAGTGGGCAAAAGTTTCTCTTTTATATCGGATGAGAGTCACCAACGTGCTCAGTCCAAGTTGTATTATGATGTTTATTTCTATGCTGTGCAAGTTGAGCTAGCGACTCTATAAAATAAATTACGTCGCCAATCAGAGACGGTACGGCACTGATCTCAATAAAGTTAATGAGTTCTATTCATAATAACCTTATCGTGTAACAAAATATTAGTCCGCTCATTATGGAAAGTTTGAAGAACCGAACTTTGTCTTAACAATTTTTGACTTGACTTGTTGAAAGATGAAACCTTTTAAAAATCAAAAGTTACACAAAACTAGCTTTGTGAGAGGCAAAAAGCTTACTAGTTGATGTAAATTAACAAATGAACTTTATGATTATTTTTCTCTAATTCTTATAGAAGTAGTATACCCGGTTTTCTTTTTATTTCAATCATGTTTGTCTCACTGAAATACACATTAAAAAATTTATAAGAAAAAAAAATCACTTGTCAAAAGTACCCATTGTTGCTGTCAATTCTAACATCATTTTTAATCTGCTTAATTGCTATTAATTTATATTTATTTTGTGTATTCCATTTGTTGATCATGAGAGTCATTCTCAAATATATTGCACTCCATAAGCCTAATAAGAGCAAAGTTCAATCCATCTAGATTTTTAGAAGATTGTAATAACTCTTTATCGAATATTTTTTTATTGTTTATATATTAATAATATATTGTTCCTGAGTTTTACATATTTTTATTTATATATTCATATATTTATATATTTATAAGCAAACAAACAAAATAAATAGAAATGAATTGTTTATTTATTTGTTGATTCCATTGAGATTAGTCTATATGCACTAGATTGTGCAACCGTTTACCAATAAGATATGTATTATCTCGGACTCTACGTAACCAAACCTGCAAAAGACGAACAGTTACCAAAAAAGCAAGCAAAAGACACGCGCAACAAAACACAATTGGGTAAGTACATCGGAATATTAATATTTTTATCTGTGGATCACTAATTACTATAAATATTAGAAGAGATGCTCATGTTAGAGTACTATTTACACATACAACAAGGAGAGCCTACCTAACAAATGTATTATAGATAAACTCAAACCAGCAGGTGTTGCTATAATTACTGAGACAATGGTCATTGCAGGAACTAAAGACTTGTTTAATGTTATCGCCATATCAGTGTTGACAAGATATTCCCAAGTTAATTGGTTGGCTAATGTTCTTGTTGTATTATTTGAAATGACGCTGGTAATTCCATAAAACAAACACAATGTAGTAAGACCAAAGGCCCAATCCTATGATTTATATGTAAATTCCAAACACTCAAATAAATAAATATTTCTTCCTTTTCTTTCCAGCAAAGCTCTTACCTCTAGTAAATTTATACTAAGTGATTGTACATCCTTTCCGGACAGTCTCAAAGGCATAAGTATATACAAATCTAAAGATATTCCAATCAGAATGGGTAAAATAAACCCAAACGATGTTGTTATAAATAGTAAATGAAGAAGCTATATATGTAGATTAATAAAGTTGTTATTCATATTGCATATATATATATAAAAATCATTTTTGATATTTTCATACTTTTATAATACGGTTATATATATACATAGTTACAGAGCTTGGGTCGATTTTTCGACCATTATCTTCAAAAAAGGAATGCTTTTGGGCTACCCAATTCATGGAATAACTCATCATGATCATAACAAATGACCCTAAGCCAAATGAGTAAATATCATGCAGGGGTTCACTAGTAGTCAAAAAGGTATTAAATATATTCCGTCCTAATAACACTGCGATTATTTGAAATAGAAAAGAGAGAATGAGTAAACAGCGATATACATTGGCATTATCATTATTATTATTAATTTACGTGGAATTACGGAAAAAGAGCAAACCAGAAGGGACCCTGAAAGCCAAATCAAGAATAAAAATACAGAGATTCTGGTCTTAAAAAATGGTGGGATATATACAACTGTTGTATACAAATCTTCAGCTCCAGGCTGAGGAACAGCAGGATGGCCCAATTGTCTTTCTGTTTCATCTAAAGGTTGGAAAGTGACAGGATCGATAGGGATCAGCATCCTTCTGTCAGACAATAATGATATATTATCCTGTTTTGGTGCAAGCACAAGAATTCCATCATTTCGAAATTCAGGTACTGGGTTTTTATTTTTCGAAATCCAACTAAACCATGACTTGTGAATAAAGATGCCTTCTTCATCAGGGTAGCGTCCGCCAAACATGTAGGATGTTAATCGTAAATTATGTGACGCGATATGCCACCAGGAAGAGAGTGCTTTTTTCGAAAACTCACGTGGAACCATGTAGTTTATTATTGGAGGCAATATAAACTGAATTGCTAAAAGATCAACCGGGAGAGTAGAAAATGGTGAACTTGTTATAAGGTTAGTCATGAAACGTTTTTTAAGGCTATTTTTTCTCTTTTTTCTAAAATATTAATAAAAATAAATTAAATAGACTTACTTGAATGACCACAACACCGGGTATATTCCACTATATTTACTAATTAGTAAAGTGGCCAGTCCCATACCAATCATTAAAAGTATAAAGTATATTATTGCACTTGTACACATTTTCTTTATTGAAGAAAGTATTGGTCGCTCAGCCATTTCCTGGACAGGGTGGAACTGGGGATCATTAGGATTATTAATGAACCACAAAACGCCTGGTCTAATCACTTCACGAACGAGCACGACAAAAGTAGAGTACTGGAAAACAAAGCCTGTTCCAACAAACCAGTGCAAAAAGATGCCAGAATATGGGTTTTTTACCAAGAAATCGAGTCGCCCCTGGAAAGAGCAGCCAGCAAACAATGGAAGTGTGGAGATATCAATTAATATACCACACACAGTTGGAAATAAGACTAATTCCAAAAAGATACACACAAGCACTTTGAGAAAAACCCCTTGCTGCCTAAGAATCTCATTTGTACTTCCAGGCCTAGATCTTTTGCTTTTAGACAGGTACCATGAGCCCAATGTTATCAATAAAATGTATCCAAATAGTGTGCACACTATGCGATCAACACCTCCTTTTCTTAATGCGCATTCACGCCAACGTTTTAACAGTGCGAGGAAAAACTGGCCTACTGGCGTTCGATATCTTTTTACTGCATTTATAACAAAGGCTGACTTTAGGCAAAAGTAATGAACCATTCTTTCAATGGAATTCAGCGTATGAACATCCGTTCTGTCAAAAGCAACACACGATGACTGGATATACTTGAGAAATGAGGGTTTAACCGACAGAACAAACGTAAAAAATGCATCATTGGGTAGAGAGTTTACAACTGGATCCAACAGAAACCGCAAAATATGAACGAGATGTGAGAGCTGAAAGAGAATCAGAGATCTGCCCATGACATATGGAATCCAGATTGTGATACATAAACAAAGGTTGATCATGAGATACATTAGCACTGAATTTTTTAGTAATATAAATGGATTTCCACGAATTCCAATAGCTTCAAGTACACCGTCAATATCTTCTACGATATCAAATGGACGCTCTCCGTTATTTACATCATCTTGATTGTCATTGTTGTCTTGAATTAGTTCGTCATATTGGGCTTCGGTATCTGCTGCTTCTTGGTCCGAGTTTGTTTGTATATTCCGGTTAAAATAGTCGAGTCTTTCAGCATGCGTAGAGAAATCAGTTGCCCTCCAAGTTTTACTAGCCAAGGATGACTGTGGAATGTCCCTTTCATGGCTTGTATTTGGTAGGTTTCTGCTTGTATTTTCGAGACCTTGTTGATAATCCCTCCAACTTACAAAGGGTGATTGAGCTCCACTTGTATATAATGCATCATCATCCGACTCATCATCATTTATCTCTGCTGATACCATGGGTGTATTTAAATTAAGGTGGAATCCTGATGATGTCGATTCAGTAATCTCCGAATGTTCTATTGAATTACAAGACATCGATCGAGACAAGGGCTGATTCGTACAGTAAGTGTCTGATTGCGTATCAATCAATTTTCGTCGTCTTTCGAGTTCTTTTCGAAGCTCTTCTAATCTGAAAGCTATCTGCTCTTTTTCGTCTAAAGGACTTTCATTTGTATCACCGTTAGACCTTGCTGTGCTTTGTTGTTGCTGCTGATATTGAGCATGTTGGGTTTCTTCGGGCTGAGTCTGTGCGGCATCGTTATTCGGAATGGTGGTATTCTCGTCGTTGACTTGATCTGTTGTATTTTGTTGATTTGAACAAGTATTTTGAATAACCCATTCTCTAAATAAATAAGCAGCTACAAAGACAAGCACAACAACAGTTATTATCACTTGTCCCTCCAAGCAATCGGTTAGGAAATCTCTAGTAAAGCAGAAAAGAAAAAAAAAACATAATTACAACAAGATACTTTTGTCGGTGGCATATAATTTATATAAATACCTCCAGTTATAGTGCATAAACAAGACGCTATTGCCAGAACTGTCTTCAGTTATTGCTTGTTTAAAACCAATGTTTTCTCCACTCCAGAAATAAAAGCGCCAAGTCCAAAGTGTCGCTGTTGGTAAGGCGAGGAACCAAACACAAACAACAAGGAAGGATCTTAGAAGCAATAATGCAATACTCCCTAATGATGATACAGATTGCCTCACAATAACCTTTAAAGGAATTTGGTTAGGCATGTCTTGACGATATATTGGGGTAAATACAAAAGAGTATTCGCATAGTTCACAATACCTTTATTATGTGAGTTTTAAGTATTTATGCAACATACCCAACATTTTCATATTGTTACAACTTACTTTTTTTTGCTATGTGACAACCAGTCATCTAGGCTACCATATGTTTTAGTTTGAATCAAAGTCTCCAACTTGTTATATTTACCAGTCCTGATGAACAAAACGAATGCTGCCAGAGCATTTACAAGGATGATACAATGGATGAACAGCTGTATTTCCGCTTCTACATACTCTACAGATGGCTGAGAACCAATATAAAGTTAGGGAACACCTTTTATTTTTACATGATTGCGTTATAATTTACCTTGATCCTCATCCATTTCTTTGCCTTGTTAGTAACACTAAGAAAAGTGATAACAAAACAAGTTCCAAATTCGAATTGGCCCAACAGAATGTAAAGCAAGTCACAAATTCAAAATAAAGTCTTAAACTGTAGTGTACGCTAATAGTATTAGTAAAAGGAATAACTATCAGCATGTAAAGGGCAACGAGTAATGCTTATACCGGTTATAATTTCCCATATATGTTGGATGGCGACTTTTGATTCAAGGAAAATGCCAAACACCATTTTGTTTTCAAAAGGTGTCACAGAGTGCGTTTTGTGACGACGATCGCCGATTTGGCTGAGTGAATGTCAATTAACCTAATTTCTTTATTTTATTTTCTTTTTTCTCTTTCTCTTCATTGTTCTACACTTTCACTACATTTTTACTTAATCCAGTTATACCCTCCTTTAGTTAGAATTATGAATAAATATAGTAATGATGACATTTATCATTTTACCAGCAATAAGCCACATCGTCTATCAGACCCTTTAGTCTTGGATAGAAGGAATAGCAATCGATCCAGTCAGCAATATGTGGGCAGTGATTTATCTACCTTGTCTTCTGCCGTTGACGACTTGCACATCGTATCAGAGCATGAAAATACCTCAAACTTTGATATTGTGGATAGTTTGGATTACGATGATATTGATGATGGCTTAATAGGTAAACGCTATTCAAGTGGATGAATCATGTCACTAAACAGAAATAAATAATAGACCAAGAAATCCAGCACAGAAAAAGAGAAGCATTCATACAAGAATTACATACCACAGAAAAAACATACATAAAATCACTAGAGCTTATTACAGAATTCTATATAAATCCTTTACGTAAAGGTACCAAACAATCGTCTTTTAACTTTTTGGGAATGAAAAAAATGGTTTGCACCGAAAGAGAGATGCGTTGGCTATTTGGTAACATTCAAGATATACTAAGCGCCCATCATGAAATCATAAGTAGCTTGGAACAACGGTAACTATGGTAACTGTTATTTTTGAATATCTTTATATTCACTATTATCATTATTTTATCAGCTTAAATATCTGGGGTCCGACACAGATTATTTCGGATATTGTCCAGACCTGGGTAATTTACATTACTTAATAGCGTATCTGTATAACTCTTTTGTTTATTAAGCAATTTTATTTTTTATTTTTAGTTTCCTTTACTTAAATCTTATAGTTCTTATTTTGACAACTACGATGTAATGTTTACAACTTATGAGCGATTAAGTCGATACCAGCCATTTAAAAAGTTTAGCGAGGTAAAGACAATATATTTTTCATATTTAAAAATATCATACTAATAAAAATAATCATTATAATTAAAAAAAGGCATTGGAAAAGAATTCTGTACTCAAAGGTACCACATTAATGTCGCTATTAAAGGCTCCTGTTTCATGTATTCCACGATATACAAAATTACTGACAGCTCTGGCTGATAGTACTTCACCTATGCACCCAGATTATTCTGGTCTCATGCAATGCAAGCAACGTATTCAACAGATAAACGATGAGTTACGCCCAAGGTATTTATGAATAATATACTTACAGCAATATAGTATTGCTTCAGTACAAACAAAAATATAGATTACTAACTTTTACCAACGCTATTGTTGTTACTTGACATTTTTAATATATAATTTACAGAATTGAAGACGCTAAAAATGTAGATCAGGTTTTGAAAATTCATGAAGAAATGGTCGGTCAGCCATACAGTGTAAAAGTTCAACGCAGGCTGCTCTTACGCGAAGATTTCTCAAAATCCACTGCTAAACTTAATATGGATGAACGCATTTACTTTTTATTTTCAGACATCCTTGTGTTCGCTCGAGTGAAACAATCAGCGTTACACTATAAGGGACATTTGACACTTGAACGAGCTCGAATTCGAGCTCTTTCATCCGAAGAAACGGACGGCAACAATGAGTGGTCGATAGAAATTACATCGTCTTTTCAAGGTGTTGATACACTCAATACCACTTTTATGGGATCCCCTACAGTACATGTAATGCATTTCTCAAATAAGGAAGACCAAGCAAGATGGATAAAGTACCTTGAAGTAGTTGTTGATAAGCTAGCACAGACTGCAGTTCATAATAAAGGTAATAACGAAATAGAGAAACCAGGTCATATGGTATACTCACAGTACGATTTTGATTAGTTGCCGTCAGCAAAAGCTCATCCTCTAGTGCCGCTAGAAATGAACTATCTATATCAAGCGAGTCTAGCACATCAAATTCATTCAAGAGCTCAGAAAGCAATTAAACCGGTTTAATTGCTCCTTCGTTATTAAATATCGAATAGTATTTATTACAAAAGTCCATGTTTGAGAAATCACATTTTTACTTGCATATTCGTCACCTTAAAAAGACACCTCTTTACTCACTTTATCATATAATTTATCAACTCTATTTATCAATAACCTGATTAAAAACTATTTTGTTAAACATTATTAAAACTGCTACCATGCATAATTTATGACTCAGCCTTTTTGAATGCGTAGACCATGTGCCATTACCATGCTTTTAAATCGGATACCAGAACTGATGTTTAAACAATGGAACGCGTGGTTGTTTTAAGTTGTGTAACATTTATTTATATAAATCAACTCATTTTGCAAGAGCGGAACTGCTCAAGTAGTACAAGGGATAGAGTGGTTTATTTTCCTTTCAAAAGAAAAGGTGATGTAAAGAAAATATCCTGTTTACCAACCTTATCCGCTCTGATGGTCTTCCCATTGATTTCATTTTTTCACGTGCTACTGGTGAAGCTGAAGACTATGACAACGAACATCTTACAACAGAGGATTTCACAGCCGAGGACTTGGATAGCTTGTGTATTTGGGGGGTGACCCAGGAATGACCGAAATCTTTGTAGCTTCTGATGATGAAGGTGATGATGGTTCTGGCGAGGATGATTCTCAGGAGGGTATTTCTGGCGAGGA
>VCJK01001519.1:28497-38792 GCA_024139485.1 Backusella psychrophila | reverse complement strand
TTTTTTTTTTTAGTAAGAAAGCAGTTCTTGTTATTAAGAACATTATAAAGACCTACTTTCATCTACTTCTGTGAGAAAAATGCCCTTTTTATTCAACTCCAACATTCTATCAGGTTTCTTTCCACTTTTAAGGTACCATACCAATGCATAATGCAAATTCACTGTTACCCCTCTACCATAAAAAAATTACTCGCCAATATTACTCATACCCATTGGGTTGTCGAGAGATGCTGCCTTGAGAAAGTATTCCATTGCAATATGATGGTCTTGACATGCACCAAGTCCAACGGAATGCATACATCCAATATTATTATAGGCCATCTGATCATTCTCATTTGCTGCTAATTGGTACCATGCCATGGCTTTAGAATAGTTTTTTTTTCTCCAAACTGATACGCAAATCCGATATTAGCACATGCATCACCATTATTGTTTCTTGCTTCATTGATATGTTCCTGGCTGATTTCAAGTTTATCATCTAAAGTCAAGTTCCTAAAGCATTAACCAACTAGTATTACTATTGTACTTTACTGAACCTACATTCTAAATGGGCCAAAAGTTTCTCTTTCGTAAGCATTCTGCTATTGATGTTTAATAATATGAAAGAAAGAAAGAAAGAAGAGATTTAAATAAGCAAACATTTGTTAAAGAAATGCTGCTGCTTCTGACTTTTTAAAAAACAGCATAATAAAAATACAACAACTTTCTCCTTATTTTTAACAACATGAATCGTATTCCAGATGTAAATCATTGTTCTATTATTATCTTTTATTGTATTCAGGTATTTTATATACGCAATCAAATCAACATAGTAATCATATATTTCATACATAATTAACCAATAAAGGCATTATTTACGTTACGAGTCGTTGGATGATACTTTTCGCTTTTTATTCCCAATTTGGCACGATGGTGAACTGTCATTCTCGGGTTCAGTTTCAATTTTCACTCTAATGTTATCCACGCTTCTATCAGGCGCGTCACTAAGAGGTACCTGGTTATCAAGTTCGATGGTATTGTTTATTGTTGTATTACTATTATTGTTATTGGTGGAATTATTGTTGTCAACCAAAGGCTGAGAGCACAGTTGGCATTCTTCTAGTTTACGCTTTAATTCCTGATTCTCTTTCTCGATATTTTTATGTATTTGATTCAGTAGATTGATTTCATTGCTTTTTGCCTGCACAAGTGTCTGATATACTCCGTTCTCTCGTTTTAATGAGTCGGTGATTTCCGTTTTATCCATCAATCGATGCCCCAAGCTGCTAATGAATTGGGTTGAGGATCCACCTTTTTGCTTTTCTTGTTCGAGTAAGGCCGACTGTTGCTGTAATTTGTTTTGGAGTCTTTGGATTTCTTTTTCGTTTGATGATTTCATTTTCTTCAGTTCTTGGTTTTCCTCGTTTGATTTGAGTTCTCTCGTCTTTAATTGGTCGTTTTCCTCTTTTAATTTCGATTCTCTTTCGATTCTCTCTTTTCTTAGAGTAGCTTCTGTTTCGTTGATTAGTTGATAGATGGTTTTGTCTATATTCATAACCGTTAATTAATTAATAGTACAACTCGGATTCATAAAAATACCAACTTTTATCCTCTTCTTCAAAAGACTATGGAGTGCTATCAAAAACTTTTGGACAACGACATACAAATAGCAAAACATCGCCTAGGTTTAATGTACTACTATGGAAAGGGCGTTCCAGTTGGTTACAAAAAATCTGCCAGCTTATTTAAAGAAGCCATCGCTTATTTGAAATTGAAATCAACACTACCAATATTATATAAGCAAAACGAGTCAAGTGAAAATGGTTCTAAAAATAATGTGGTATATTCAACTATGACTGATTGTGAATTAAAAGATGAAAGCTACTACTACCTCGGACTACTGCATAAAAATGGGCAAGGTGTGACCCAAGATAAAAATATATATGAAGATTACTTTAGAAAAGCTCTTGGATACAGATGTAAACGTCCGATTGAATTTGGAGACTAGTCTTGCATAAAAAAATTATAATAAAAATTTTCTTGGCATTTTATTTTACTTTCATCACTGTTGATTTTATTGGGCTGGCTTCTTTAGTAATGGGTGGATCAATAATATCTACATAAACACCAGAAAAGAGTTGACAAAAGCTGTGCACGCGTTTTTGAACAAATAAAAAATCACGAAAACGCCAAAAGGAAACAAACAGACTGTGTTTAAATTTACAAAAAAGTTAAAATGCCAAACCACTTGCCGTAGTCATTTTTCATTTTCTTTTTCATTCTTTTCTTTTCATTCTCATTTAGTATTCACAATGTCTTCATTACGCAGAAGTACGAGACTTTCAACAAAAGTAACTTTTTCGACTATTAAAGAAAGTAGCAAAGTTATAAAGAAGCCGTAAGTTTCTATTTTGTCATTGCAATAAAAAAAAAAGACCATTCACATTGACTCGTTTCAACAGAACAAAGTCAGTGACCAAGCGTATTCCCGTTAGTTTTTCTTTTAAAAGAATATAAACTGTGTGAAACGAATTAAATAACCATTTTAAAAATAGAAACAAAAACAAGCGACCACCAAAGTAATTGAAAAGAAAGAGACTGAAATCGAAAGTACCACAACTCAAAGGGTATCAAGATCCTACGAAGTCTTGACCGCAGCAAATCATTTAAAGAAAGTCGATCTAAAGTTGAAAGAAATTCTGACAGACGAAGCGATTGATGAATTTCAATCCCGTGTGATAAAAGCAGGCAATGCATTCCCATTCAAGTAAGAAAAAGCTAGCGGTTATTGTAGTGATATCAAACTCATCCACCTCTCAAAAAGGGATCTAGCAAGAGCCATTGTTTACCAACAAATAAGTGGAAAGGCTGCCTCTTCCATCATGGCGAAATTCCTGACTTCGTTTGGTGATGATAACAAAGGAACAGAAGGCTGGTTCCCTACGCCAGAACAGGTATTGAAAAAGACAGTAGAAGAGATGAGAGCAGCGGGTCTGTCCGCAAGAAAGGGCGAATATATTCGTGATTTGGCAGACAAGTTCCATAGTAAACAGGTGGATCCCACTAAATTTGATTCAATGACTGATGCAGAGATATCAAAAGAATTGTGTTCCATCAAGGGAATTGGACAGGTAAAGTAAGCCTGTTGCTATTTCATTCTTGTGATATATAAACTTGTTTTCTAGTGGACAGTGGATATGTTTTTGATGTTTAATTTGCAACATCCGGATGTATTGCCTGTCACTGATTTGGGTGTTCGTAAGGGTGTTGCCTTACATTTTGGTTTGCCCAGCTCAACTGCCAATAAGGGAAAACAGTTACCATCGCCCGAGAAGATGGAGGAGGTGACTGAGATTTGGAAGCCTTATAGAACGATGGGTTCTTGGTTGATGTGGCGTAGTCTTGATATTAAAATAGCAGCAGATGAATAAAAAGTGGCTTCATATGACCTTTGTGTGTCATGCATATACAACTCATTTTCGTGTTTTAAAATAGCCAGAATAAAAAAAAATAAAGTCAAAACTATTTAGGAAGAAAAAAGTTTTTATTTAGTGTGGGTTTTTTTTAGAGATAAAGGCTGCAAATGGTATAGAATGATGGAGTTTTCTTTAATCAATACGATTAGTAATTAATAAAAAGAAAACAAGTTATTTACATGTATGAAAATATATAATAGTAAGAAAAGATATGTTCAAGGGTTTTTGTTTGTTTGTTTTTATACAATAGGAGGAGTCATCATTTCGAGTAACTGCTCTGGGACTTTATCTTCAGGGTATCTCCATTCAGGATGACGATAAAGCTCCATCGTGTTACTTGGATACCATTTAGGTGAGTCTATTTTAAAATAAAAGGGGCTTAGTACTTCAACATAAAAATATATTTAAACCAAATTACCTAATGTGCTGGGGTGGCTTAATTTTCCTTGAATATCCAAAGCAAGCAGTTCTGTGCGACAGGAACCATCCCTATGAATTTGGAGGTCGTACTGATCGGGTCTGCCCTTGCATTTGTGACCATTCATATATGCCAAAAGAGTGAGTGCGGCTTGATCCTGGCGATGATTCTTTCGTGAAGACCCGGGTGGAGCAATACAGTTCTTATCAAGACCACAGTTAAACCAAGGGACAATCATGGTATCCACAATGGTTTGGTTACTGGCATCAACACCAAAGACGGCACCATTGCAATTAGAGAAATGGTTGTAATCCTCACCCTTCACATTATAATAGTCAAGCATGCCAGGATGCGTCCAGGCGCCAATAGTTTTTGAGGAAGAAGGGGACCAGAAACCATCATTTTTTCGGATCGTGTTTGGTACATGACGTAAAAACTCGGGTGTCAAGATATTACCAGAATCCAACCAGACAAGGATACCATTCGAGTCATTGGCATATTTGACACGTGCTTCGTTCAAAATGCCCGTCTTCCAAGCATATTCACCAGCATTGATGGCAATGTCCCAAAAGCGAGGGTACTTGAAATAGTCAAAGGTTTCAACATCATCAATCAATCCATTATCGACGAGCTGATCAAGAATGGGTAACTGGGTACGGTTCATACCAAGGTTATAAACAACGATACGAGGGAATTCCTCGACTTCTGTTCGTAGCTCGTTGAGTGAGTATAAAAAGTGCTCGAGTGAACAAAGATGATTGGCGCTGGATCCAGTAACAATAGTATAGGGGTATGATGTAGGTTTCACACGCTTGGGTTTATTCAAGTTATTGTTGGTGTTAGGGGCAAGAAAGATTTGCTCGTCATCTTGCGGGATAGAAAAGATGGTCTGACTATACAATGTATTACATTCACCATCTGAGCTTCTGCATGCACCTATATATATATATTTATAGTTTATTATTGAGTATATATGGATTGGATATGTAAACTTTAACCATTTATGTATTTTACCTGAATTAGTTTTATATGTCACTTTAATCTTCATGCTTGATAAAAAGAAGAATCCCAAGAAGAATACCGTTACCAAAGGCAATAGAAAGCCTCTAACATTTTGTCTTTTTGGTGCGTGCATTTTCGAGACTGGTACTGGTAATCCACCCATTTTTGTCATTCTTCTTTATGTATTATATTACAATGATTCTATTTCTATTGTATGTATATTTATAAATTTAAAGAAAAAGAAAAGGATAAAGAAATGATGATAAATGGTAATTAATTGTAAAGAAGAAAGAAATATATAATGAAAAAAAAGGAGGGGTAGTATTTATATGCCATATTCATATTTGATGTGGCAAAGTTAAATTTTCTTAATTTAGAAATCCCCTAACTTTCGTATTTTTAGATACAAAATCTTTTCCTCTTTTAAATCTTTGTCTTCTTCATCTTCTTCTTCAAGTGGAGCTATTTTATTTTTAACGTTTCTTGTACAACAGGATTATTCATCCGCATTTCATGTCGCGCTTTGTTTTTATGTATAAAAATAATAATCGTAAAAAGAGTGTACATTTCTTATGCAAAAGGATTGTAATTATAAAATGGGATAAATGCAAAATATCCATCAATTTTACATTGAAGTCTTTTTTTTTTTTTAATACATTCCAGTGACTCCTTTATCAACTCTTAACTGCTATTTTTTTTTTTGTAATGTTAGATCTTTAATAATAATAACTTTGTATAAATTTAGAAAGAAAAATCTGATCACCAAACCTTTTTTTTTCTTTCTTTATATCTATTCCTAGATTTATTAATAACATTTCTAAAAATTCACGAAAATAGTAGCAACTCAATCAATGTTATTTTTCCCTTTCTCTCCTATCGTTTTTATTTATTTATTTATTTTACATAGATAGAGAAGTGTGCTACTGTTTTTTAAACATCTAGATCAAATGATCTAGACACTAAAAAGGTCTTTTCCATGAAAAAAAAACGCTATATTTGGAAACTCCTAATGGCTTGACAGAAAATCCAGTTCCGTTTCAGGCAAATGTAGTACAAAGGTTCAGCCACGCGCATACCTGAGACCAAAAATAAAATTGAAAAATAAAAGCATTTGGGTATATATGTATAAATATTTTCATCTAATAAATAGAATGTTACATGTATTTTATATTTTATAATTAGAAAATCTATGTATGAGTGACCATGAAAAAGAGAAAGAGAGAGAGAATAGGGGTCCCTTCAATTTCATTTTCATATACCCGGTAATTGGTTTTCGTAACATGATTCATGGTTTCACCTTTGAGTGATTTAAGGACTACTTATACCAAATCTGTCTAAATGAATGGCTTATATCTAAACATATATATACATGAATCATCAGCCTGAAAACACAAAGTGTCATCTTGGATTTGGTGATGCTATCTTTCTTTGAACGATCGACGACTATTATATCTCAAACCATATGATGAAAACATTATCTTTCATGACCTTCCAAGGAAATTCTGGATGTTCTTCAGGTACACTTTTAGATGGTGTCGAATATTTTTTTGGGGGGCGGGGGAAGAAACCTCACAAAGGAGATTCTTTAACGTGATATTATCAATTATTATGTGACGAATTTAATACACAACATTCACAACTGTTGCTTCGTGTAATATATAGATCTAAAACAAAAAAGAAAGATTTATCGTAATGATAAACTCAGTTAAACTAATAGATCAATATATTGTGCTGATACAACAACCTTAAAAGAGGGTCATCTTTTTTTGGTATTTCCTATTATTTACAAGCCGGGCACGCCAGTGTACCCACTTGGGGACCTTTCATCCGCTACAACGGCACGCCAAAAAGGAAAAGTTTGGGTCGTCAAAAAAAAACAAAAAAACAAATAAGCAGGCCTTTTTCTTTTTAGGATAATATTCAGAAAATAGATTTCATGCAACTCTCTTTTCTGCATCTTGTAGGCATTCCATGTGATTGCATGCTATGGCATAAAATGTCTCCCGCGGTTTTATATAGGTGTGGCTTAATACGAGAGATCAAGATTCTTTTATGAAAACGATCCAAAGGTCCTAAAAATATCCAAATTGTACTCCTTCATTTGAAAACTTCATTGCCTCTCCCCTTTTAATAATAGTCGTAAATATATATATTTGAATCAAAGAAAAGCTCACATCATAAAAAAAAAAAGTGGCGCAAAGGTGGTGTTTCTTTACATTAGCAAAATTATAATATGAGTTGACATTTGCCCCTCTTTGCAAAAGGGAGGAAAAAACTACCATCACAAGAAGTTTCTTTCATTTTGACTATTTTGACACGATCTCTCCCTTTTTTTTTTAATGAATTTTGGATTTATTTCATAATATTACAGAAACGAAAGAAAAATGGTATTAAAATTAGTCTGTAGTTTTTGGGTCCGATGGTTCATCTTCTTTAGCAAGGACTGCATCCTCGGCAGGCTTTTCTTCATCAGATTTTTTCTCTTCCTCTGTGGGGTTCTTTTTATCCTCTGATTTCTTCTCTTCCTCTTCAGGTTTCTTCTCTTCTTCGTCAGGTTTCTTTTCTTCTTCAGACTTGTCTTCTTTTTTATCGTCCCCAGGATTTTCATCTTTTACTTCCGTAGCACTCTCTTCTTTTGCTTCTTCTGCAGGTTTTTCTACATCCGCTGCTGTTTCGGTTTCAGAAGGTTTTTCTGCTTGATCTTCTTTGGTAGGCACAGCGTCTTCAGTCGAGGTCGATGGGTTATCTTCAGCGGGTGTCTCTTGTATATTATTACCTTCTTCCTCAGTTGTTTGCGATTCCTCTTTTGCCTTTTCCTCCTGGGCATCATTTATTTCAGCCACCGATGTAATCACAGGTACAGTCATTTCGTGTGAAGGTATATGAAGTGGAATGGACACATTCGTTGCAGTGTATCTATTTGAAACCTGTGTCAAGTGATGGATCCACTGATCCATATCTGCAGCCGATTTTGCCCTGAGTGCCCAAGTAAATCGATCATTGATACCTAATCTTGACTTTGATGTTCTCCATTCCTTTGGCAAGATGGTCGGGTGACCCTGGTCGCTTAGCAGGTTACGCGATGCCTTGTGTGGCTGGAGCTGAAACACGAGATTGTGATGGAGGTTTGTGGACAATGACGAAACCTTATAGTGAGGCACAAAGATGCTCGTGTCTGGATTGGAGGGGTAGTTTCTACCGTTATGGTACTCGTGTAAGAACCCTGCTGGTGTTAGCACATAGATGTATTCTTGCCATCGATTCAGAAGGGGCGATCTTCGCTCCATACGTGCTGAAAAAATGGGTTGAAGAAGTGGATGTGAGTGATTTGGGTATTGGAGATGATCGGGGTGTCGAAATGCGGCATTTTCAGGTACCAGATGCTCGCTATTTTGCTGGCAGAAATTACTCCAATCACTATCCATGGTTACAGAATTGAATGTTTGCATGATGGATTCTAGCCCTTTATCAATACCAAGCGTGGAGCTCTCTCTCATGCTGTAAACGTGCTGGCATAGGCGTCGGAATTCTTCTACCAGTTGCTCTTCTGAAATTAAAATCTCTCGCTGAAGTCGTAAAACCGTTTCGTGTACTTTGTTTTCTTGGTGATATACTTTTATCATTTGTTTAACAACACCTGTAATATTTCATCAAGTTGAGTATTTTTTTTCCCCCTTTAATTTGTGTTCTCCAATAAACTTTACCTGCATTCATTAGCCAAGGATCGATTTTGCAATAGCCATGGTATGGATGTTCATTAAAAAAGACCAGCTGTCGATCTAATCTTTTCAATCTTCTAGCGGCCTCTTCTTTGAGTGTGGTCAATTTCCCTAATGACAATCGATCATCTCCACGTATAGATTTAATCATCCACTTGAGTTCCCGTTTTATGTTGGACAATGTGGGTATCGCCTCACTTCTTAGAAAGGTAGCAAATTCGGAATGATCCTTGGAGGCATCGGTATGATAAGTTTGCCAAGCATCGCACACGCCACGAATCCCACCTGTAAAAGCAAAATGGATTTGCAACAAACGTGAGGGGTATCGATCTTCAATGTGACTAGGATGCAGGATGCGTTCATGCCGATAATGAAGCTTTTTTGTGGTGTTTGTGTTGGGAAAGATCATGACTCGCTCCAATTTCCTGTAATTTTTTGCCACCCTCGTCTCCACACTAGCTAATACCTCAAAGTGATGCAAGAGTCGCTTCGATAGTAGACACCATGCCTCAAGTCGTTCGATTAAGAGTCGCACAGGTTGGATACCTTTGCTGGTCACACCTGGTGTGGCATCATCAAACAGGTATGTTTCAAAGGCACTGGGGTATCCTTTCACAATTTCTTTCCTACGTCGAAATCGAAAACGCCTTGCTTCATTCTCTACTGCAAATTGGGGTGGTGGGGTTTCTGCCACGGCAGGTGTTTCATTGTCAGGCGGGACGTTAAATGTAGAGATCGATGGAATGAGTCGCCTTACGGGTGATCCATAATTTTTGCTGTTACTACTACTCTCTTGTCGTTTGGAACCGAGTTGAATCGGTAATACTGAATTGCTTCGCTGGCTCTTAAACCAGTGTTCTCTAGAAGATAAAGTTGTCATGAAAAAATATTTCCTAAAAAGAAGAACCAGAAGAAAATATTCCTTTTATTATTTTTTTTGTAAAGATTAAATAATGCCGGCATAATTTTAAATTTGATTCGCTGGTTTAAGCATATATCATTTAACTAATATGATGCCATTTATTATTATTATTCTTTTTAGCATTGTTATTAATAGAACATTAAATATCTAGAATGATAACCTACGTCAATGCTATTTCTCTTTAAATAATCTATCAAAACTACCAATTTATATCTATGAATACACGACTTGATTTTTTTTAATTGATACAAAACAGACGAACAATATCTGTTTTTTTTTTACACATCAAAAAAAATTAAAAGGATCTCAGATCTTGAAGCTTAATCGAAAAACACCCAAGATTTAACATACCAAAAAAAGATGACATTCCTATATCGAGGGCGAGCTGTTAGATCGAGAACTAATGACTAATGAACCTTTTTAGGAAGGTGTGTGGATAATTTGACAAGCCAGTAAAGAGGTATGTTTTTTTATGGTCATGCATTTCAATTTGTGTGTTAGTGAGCCTTTTTCCCTTGTTCTCTTTAGTAATTGATATAACTTATATATAAACTCATTTTTTTAATAGTCTACTTTTGTTACTAAAGTATATTAAATATAAAAAAGAAAACAGTGAAGGGGAGAAAGATTAAAAAAAAATGCGATCGAAAATACAATATTGGTGGAATTATTAAAGACTATAAATAAACAAATATAAAGATTTTTTGTGGGAAGGGAAGAATCTATTTATGCTGAGACCAAGCATCAGAGCCATTTACCACAGATTTTGATCTTGTAAT
>VCJK01001519.1:5910-21243 GCA_024139485.1 Backusella psychrophila | reverse complement strand
AAAAAAAAAAAAAAAAAAAAAAACAATATGGTACAAGTTTTACTATCGTGCACATTTATTTTTAAATAATAAATAAAAAAGGATATACAAATAAATATAGAGTAACAAAGATAAACCAATGCCAGTCTTTTGTGCAAGTTTAATGTCAGAACATACAATTCTTGCTTTCTTCTTGAAAATGTTGTTAACTGCTTCGGTTTTTATCTTGCTCACGTTCCCAGTCTCGTGCCTGAGCAGATGGATTTTGGCTGAATGCCGAATAAGCCTCAGCCGCAAGACGTGAACTCCAGGGGGTTGCTAATGTCATATAGCTCAAGCCAAATTTAGCATTTGAGACACGAGTGGTCCAAACAACGTCACCCGTCTTTGCTTTCAAACAGTATACCCATTTTCCTGCACCCACATAAACAAACTGTTCAGGCCGCCCTTCTTCAAAGCTGGGAGGCTCGACAATGGCAACAGGGATATTGTACCAACCTCCGGGGCAATTGTATCTCCAGATCTGTTCACCCGTGTCACTATCGATGGCCATGATTTTACCTCTTGAACTTCCAAAAACAATCGGCTTTTCTTTAAGTCCATCATCATGATACTCGGGAGGCATATCATGGCTGCTAGAAGCAATTGGATGTCTTTTCGGGGATAGAAACTTGCTGGGGGTACTAATCACAGATACTTCTTCAAGGCCAAAGCCCTATAAACAAATATGAGACATTTATTCAGGAGAAAAAATAACGCACGGATGAACTTGCCTGCATTTTATTGATCCATAAAGTCTCACCCGTTTTTACGTCGAGACAAGCCGTCTTGCCGTTTCCTCCCACAATCAACTTGTCGTAGTCGGTTACAAAGAGTGATAAAATACCTCCCATTGCTGGGAACTTTGATCGCCAAAGGCGGTTTCCGTTTCGCTTATGGACAGCATAGATCTTACCATGAGTAGCGCAAATCAAAATATCGTTCAAATTGTAGTCGCCCTCGTTCATCTGGACCTCGCTGTCGGATTCGTCATCTTCGTATCCTTTCTTCTCTGATTTGAAAAAATTCATGTTTTTGATAAAGTTGAAATGTTATGGAAAGAGAAGAAAAAGAGTGAGAAATAAAAAGGATATGATGTAAAGTTTAATACAAATAAAATAAGACGTTTGCCCTTTTTTAGATCTGCGGTGCTAAGCAAATCATGTGAGTTTAAAAGTGATAAAGCTTGATCCAGAGGGTTGCAGATCGAAAAAAAAAATTAATAATAAAAAAAAATAAGCGGAGATTCAGCACATTCTGCTCGACGACAGCATTAAGTGCTCACTAGTCACGTAGTTTCCTATTTTGGATGACGGCATTGCATTTGGATTACTTCAAAGTATAAAAGACAGGCCAACGCTGTTTATTTCTCGTTATTTTATCATTAGACTTTACTTTTTCATTACAAATATTTTTATATTATTTAATTCCAATTTATCACTGACTATAAACAACTTGCCAAGCTATTCATAAGAAGCGATGGGAACATACAATGTCCAAATTGAAGTCACTGGCATGACATGTCAGGTAAGAAATGTTGACATGTTGAAGAGAATTCAAAAAAAAAAAGAGTCCCGGCCAATACCATGTTTATTTATTTTTAATAGCACTGCGTCAATACAATTACTACCGCTTTGAAACAACTATCTGATATTGATCCAACTACTGTCATAGTTGATCTTGACAAGAACCAAGCTTCGTTTCAATGGACTGGCGCAAACAAAAATGACATCAAGAGTGTTGTTACTGAAATAATCCAAGACTTGGGATATGAACCAGGCGATATCCATATCGATTCTACAAGTGGACCGTCTTCTTCCAAGAGGTACCGTGGACAACTCTCAATCAGCGGAATGACCTGCTCTCATTGTACAAACACTATCCACAAGGCACTCTGTTCTCTACCTTTTGTGGATACACCCTCAGTAGAGGTTTCTCTTGAAACCGAGAGTGCCACCATCATCTTCAATGACCCCGACCTTGGCGTTATTACACAAGACAAGTTGAAGGAAACTGTTGAAGACCTTGGTTATGACGTTACTAATGTTACCCTCCATGAAGACGAGGAGCGTGCTTCATCACACGGCATCTCCATCGAGTCATTCACTGACTATAAGATTGCTAGCTTTGTTTTGGCTGGCATGACATGTCAACACTGTGTTAAAATTGTAACGGATACTCTTAAAGCCTTGCCAGGAGTAGTGCCTGATTCAGTATTTGTCAGCCTGGAAAAGCGTCAAGGAAGATTCTTGTTTGAAGGAGATGCCATCAACAAGGAAACAATCAAGGAAATTATTGAAGACCTGGGTTATGATGTAGAAGGAACACCACGCATTGTTATGGATACCAATGACACTCACTCGATTCTATCAAAGTCTTTTCCCAACCTGAACCATCTCGAGATTAATATGGGCACAAGCAAAGTGGATGATAAGAAAAAGCGAAAGGTGGTCATGCGTGTCTTGGGTATGACCTGTCATTCATGTGTTGCTTCGGTTACAGACGCTATTAAAACGGCGATTCCTAATGTCCTGCCAAATTCCGTCCACGTGAATCTAGAAACTGAAATGGCCATGTTTATTTGCACAAACCCTCAAATCAATGTTATCCGTGAGGCTATTGAGGATCGTGGTTTTGATATTGAAAATGTGCAGTTTATTCACAATCTGAATCCTACTGCTGTTGTCATTGGTCGCCGTATATCTGAACATGAAGAATTGCTGGCACAACTTGGCACTACCCGTAAGCAATCCATTGTCTCATTGAGTGCCGTTTCTATTGACAGCAGCTTGGCTGTCTCTGCTCCTCACAAGGTGAAACTCCAAATCAATGGCATGACTTGCTCAAGTTGTGTGCGTACTGTAGAACGTGGTCTGTCCAATTTGCCTGGTGTCGATCCTCTTTCCGTCCAGGTCAATCTTCTTACACACAGCGGTTCGTTCAACATGAAGGGTGACAAACTAGATGAAAAGACCATCATCAAGGCAGTCAAGAACATGGGTTATACCGCAAGCAATGTTGTATTTATTGTTGAATCTGCCCAGGCAAAGGAACACGCTATTGGCACCAACTTTAAGGCAAATATGATCATCATTGGTATGTTTTGTGGAAACTGTATTGAAAAAGTACACGGTGCACTGAGCAAGTTGCATGGCATTGATCGCAAGTCTATCGAAATCAGTCTTGAATCTGGTCGCACTAGCTTTGAATTTACCGGAGAATATATCACCCGTCAAAGAATTCATCAGGCCATCCTCCAACTTGGTTTTGTTGCAGAAAGTATTAAAATTGCAAAACTGGCAAACCAATCTACCGCTTCTGATACCGCCAGCATTTCAAGTCAAAATGATAAAAACACTGCCACTACGCATCTTGTGATCACTGGTATGACGTGCTCGTCTTGTGTTGCTAATATTGAACGTACAATGATGAAGCAAGATGGAGTCATTAGCTGTCAGGTTAATTTACTGGCCAGATCCTGTGTGATTAAGCATAATCCAAACATTGTGGGTTCTCGTTCGTTGGCTCAGATGATTGAACAGATTGGTTACAAGGCTGAACTCTCTCAAGATAATCAAGGTAATGATCTTTCAGAACAAAGGGCTTCCATGAGAGAAGTGATGGACAAGGAAATCGCCGAGTTGAGATCCCATTTTTATTGGTCCTTGCTTTTTGCTATTCCGGTGGTGCTGATTTCAATGATCTTTATGATGGCTTTACCTGCATCGAACCCTGTCCACCATGCATTTATGAAGGAAATAACGCATGGTCTTACCATTGGTGATTTGATACTGTTTTTACTGGCAACACCTGTTCAATTCTGGCTTGGCTTACCCTTTTATACAAAGGCGTATAAATCACTAGTTTATTCTCGCACCGCAAACATGGAGACGCTGGTGGCCATGGGTACAACTGTTGCTTATGTCGCCTCTGTTGCTGCTGTGATTGCCGCCATGGCACGTCCTGATGTAAATACCATGAGCATGAGCTACTTTGAAACATCCGTGCTTTTGATTACCTTTATCCATTTCGGTAAATGGCTCGAGGCATTGGCAAAGGGAAAAACAGCTGAAACAATCACTAAATTGATGGACCTCCAGCCGGAAACTGCTACTTTGGTTGAAATTTCAAAGAATCCACGAACCAGTCTGGACACAGCCGCTACTATAACTGGCTCTTCCGCTAGCAAGAAAGATCAAGTCATTAATGAAGAGAATACATTTGTTGAACGCGAAATTGAATCTAAGGATATTCAAGGTAAAGTAAAAAAGAAAACAGATTTCTTTTATAAATAATTTGTACTTAGTCTTTTTAAAAAAAAAATAGTGGGTGATATTCTCAAAGTAAACGCTGGTGGCCGTATCCCTTGTGATGGCAAAATCTGGAAAGGCAATTCAACCACAGATGAATCCATGATTACCGGTGAATCTGTTCCTGTAAACAAGAAGGAAGGTGATGGTGTCATCACTGCTACCATCAATTTGTCCTCTCCCATTTATATCCGTGCAATCCGTGTTGGTGCCGATACCACGCTTTCCAGAATTATCCAACTTGTCAACGATGCCCAGGCTTCACCCAAAGCTCCTATTGAACAGTTGGCTGATAATATCTCTAGTGTCTTTGTACCTGTTGTCATTGTGTTGGCCATCATCACATTTATTGTCTGGGAAGTGGCCAGTGTTAAAAACTTGTATCCCGAAGATTGGCTCCCAATGGGTGAAAATAAAACCATCTTTTCACTTATGCTTGCTGTTTCTGTACTGGTTATTGCTTGTCCTTGTGGTCTTGGTTTGGCAAGTCCAACTGGTAAGTTTTGTTAAAAAAAGGCCCAAATTCAAAGTAGATGTAACAAACTAACCTAATTTAAATTAGCTGTTATGGTTGGAACAGGCGTTGCTGCTCGCTATGGTGTACTTGTTAAAGGCGGAGGCTATGCTCTTGAAATGGCCAATCGTATCACTACCGTTGCATTTGACAAGACTGGTACATTAACCTTGGGAAAGCCTGTTGTGACCAATAACTGGATTGACCTCCCAACCGCACATGATGATGTTGATTACTCTTTACAAAAAATTGCTGTTTGGAAAATCCTTGGTCGTGTTGGATCTGCCAGTAACCATCCATTATCCAAGTCTATTGAGAAAAAGGCACGCTTTATTATTTCTACATTGATGAAGAACCCCAAAGCCACCGACGTTGATCTCATCCAAGACAACTTGGAAGCTGAGGACTTTGTACCTGAATCAACAAATGACTTATTTGAAGGTGTTACCATTACCAATGCCCAGGAAGTTGCCGGTCGTGGTTTGCTAGCTACTTTGACCCTGTCTCAAGCTATTTCAGAAAAACTATCCGGAAAACTTTTCAATGTCCGTGCCGTCAATGTATTTTTGGGAAACCAGGAATGGATGAATGAAAATTATGCCAGATATCAAAACAAACGTCAAGCAAAGGAATGCAGCGAATTACTTGGAAACTGGCAAGATCAAGGACAGTCTATTGTATTAGTGTCTGCTTCACCTGTTGGAGGCAATGAAAGTGTCGAAAATGTCGGAACTCATAGTGATGGATGCAAGAACGCCTGTGCCTGTGCTGTATGTCACTGTAGCTCAACATCTGTGTGCTGTACCGCCTCTCAAACCATGATGATTGCACAACTTGCCATTGCAGATATTCCCAGACCAGAAGCCACACAACTCATCACTGAACTCCGCAAGAGAAAGATTGAAGTATGGATGATCACCGGTGACAATGAAAGAACAGGTCAAGTTATTGGCGAAAAATTAGGTATTCCCAAGGATTTCGTCTTGGCTGGTGTCAAACCTGAACAAAAGTCGGACAAGATTCGTAATTTACAAAGACGTGGTATTCGCGATCATTCGGTACATGGCTTTTGGAGAAAGCATGATGGTCAGCTTGAAACTGCCGTGGTTGCCATGGTTGGTGATGGTATAAATGATTCTCCTGCTCTTGCACAAGCTGATGTTGGGTAAGTTTTTTATATATTTTATGCTTGAACAAAATAGACCAACTTTTCTTTTTTAAAAGTATTTCTGTTGGTTCTGCTACAGATATTGCTATTGAAGCCGCCAATATCGTCCTGATCCGTAATAATTTGATGGATTTTTTGACAATGTATGATGTATCAAAGACCGTAGTTCATCGTATTCGTTTGAATTTCTTGTGGGCTTTCCTTTATAACGCTGTTGCTATACCCATTGCTGCTGGTATCTTATACCCTGTTTGTGGCCAAGGACTTCCACCTTATGTTGCTGGTCTGGCCATGGTTGCATCCAGTGTGAGTGTTGTGTGTTCCAGTTTGTTGTTGAGACTTTACAAGGCACCAAAAATTGTAGAAGAGTCCCATCAACTCAAAATTTAAAAAAAAAGAGAAAAGAAAGAAGACTCTTTTCTGTAACTATATATATATTTTCATTGTACTTTACTATCTTGCATTAATTCAAGTTATAAATAAAAACATACTCATATAAAATTGTCTTTAATTGCTTTCATCAAGTTTTTTTTCCCATTTTCCATAAAAAAAAAACAAGCTATGTATTTGTAGTTTTTGGCTGCATGATGTTCATTACGAAACGCTTTTAGCCACTCTTTCGGTCTTGATCAAGTTTTTTGGATCAATATAAATAAGTTTATAGAAAAAAGTAAGGTGAAATCTTCTCGTTCAACTTACTGTCGCAAGCTTCACGAGCCCGTTTTCCTCCATATCTTTCAATCCTTTTTTGATATGATTGAATTAAGTGATATGGATATTATTAAAGCCAACATACTCAATAGGTGATGAAAAGTTTATGCAAAAGTGGTAAATGGTTGACAGCGCCACAAAATATGACTGTTTATCCCACTTTTGGAATTGAAAGCACAGACGAGTTTGTATAGCTTTTTTTTTTCTGTTTTTTTTTTCACACTTATCAATAATGAGCAACGGTAAGAAGCAAGAATAAACCAAATGCACAAGTCAAGATTAACAAGAGATTAATTAGTTTATATATTCAAATTATATAGAAACAAAAGACCTTTATAAAACTCTTCCCGGTAACACGGCCAACATGGTAGCTAAATAAAAGATAAACAATACGGGATAAAAACAAAAAAGACTAAATGACACTGGTTAGGCAACTGTACCAGAAGTACTAACCGAATTCATAAGACCAAATAAAGATGCCAAGACATTGTTATCTACATCAAAGCTTGTTTTTATTGATCGTGCCAACACCTTTCAAAAGAAAGAAGAGGGCAATAAAAAGGACATGAAACGACTAAAAAAGCTGAAAAGAAACGATAGACCATTGACAGCTAGAGAGAAGCGAGAATTGAAGATTTATGATATTCCAAAGGAGGCACAACGATACGATTTGTTCTTACCGCTCGCAAAATTGTGGCAAGGTTATGCGACTCGCTTGGCAAGCCAAGGTGCTAATTTTGAGCAAAAGCTTATCAAGGCAGATCTTCACGGAGCAACCTTTAACAGTAAGTAAATTTAGTGATGAGATATGAGATTATTTACTTACAAGTTGTATGTACAGTCATCCAAAGTACCAATCCAACTTTTGTTGGTGTAACCGGAATCATGGTGCAAGAGACATTGTCATTATTTAAGATCATTACAAAACAAAATAAGCTCAAACGTAAGTAATTAATAAATAATTATTTGAACTTATATCAACATGTTTTGATTATTTAGAAATACCCAAAAATGCCATTATATTTACAGTGCATATTGATTCATCAAATAAGGATTTCACATTGTATGGAAAACAGTTGGTAGCACGTCCATCAGACAGAGCCGTAAAGAAATTCAAACCCAAGCCAACCATCAGTTTATAATAAGGAAAAGGAAAGGGGATTGTACAAATGGAAGTTTACCTATACACTATTTACTTTATCAAAAGAAAAAGCACATCTATTTTGAAAAATAAAGATGCCCATTTTGAGTGTTTTTCTCTTTAAATGCTTACAAATGAAAAACAAACAAACAAAAAAAAATAGATCAATAAAATCATGATTTTTATTTATCTTCATGATGAAATGATAACTTTATACCATCTACAAAGAGTTGTCGTAAAGATTTACAATGAATCTGGACAAGGGAAGATCCAAAACCATAATCACTTTCCTTCAAATCCGCCAATTCTTTCATACTAGTCAGTCTACGAGGGTTCGTTTTATTGTCCCAACAAAAGTTATTTAATTCTGGTCGATTTTCCACACAGGGTGTGGCCCTCCAAAAGTAGTAATTCAAGCATTGATAAGACAACTTGTCTAACCGACGGTTCGAAAGGTTTAGTACAACATTTTCCTTTTCCTGTGCTAGAGTCAATTGGCTTAGCGAGATGCACTGCTTGTTGATAAATCGACAAAGCTCCTCTATCTCAAGCACTCGTGATTCTTCCAGATCCAGCTCCTGCAATGATCCAATCTTCTTGTCACATTCATCAATTCGGACATCCGCTTTCTGCAAACGTAGTCGTTTTATTCGTGGCAACTGCAGGAGAAATTCGTCCAAGACAAAGTCAGTATACGGGTGCATAAAATGTCTTGCAAAGCAGATCTCGACGTCATCAAGGTTTTTACATTGATATAGACCTTCAAGCGAGCCCGGCCATAAAAGGTGTTGGTCCGTTACCCGAATATATAGCTGCTTTAGATGTTTTAGAGGACATGCCTTTATCGCGTCTAGAAACTTTGTGGATTTGTTGAGATCAAAGCCATAGAAACTGTACTCAAATTGGCGCACACTACAACCTGGCTTTGCAAACTCATCTGTCAATGCTTCCGAATATAAATACCATATATTTCCTCCTTGTAGCGATAATTTCTTTAATGATGGCAGCTCTAGGACGAGATGGACTAATGCATCGGTTTGGATATGGATATTGACCTGGCTAATGATGGGATCCAATATCTCTAGATTTTCCAAAAGATAGTAATTTTTGGATATGTAATGGAACCAATTGTGGGGGCTGGTTATGCCTTTGAGCGACAGGGACTTTAGATTTATTCTGTTGTGATGAATAGTGTTTGGGCTAGGCGCTTTATTTTGGATTTTGGCAAACGTCAGACCCAGGCACAAACGTTCCAGTTGGGGCACTGTGGTATGAATTGTTTTTAAATACTGGTCCAGATTGAAGCCAGTATGAGCATTTGATGGACCATCTAATATATTGAGCGTCAAGTGCTTCAAAAAGGGTATTTTCGAAAATACGGCAAATAGCTTATCGTTTTCTTGTGGCGTGTGGAGAATATACAGCTTCGTCAAATTTGGTGTGAATGATAAGCAGTGGATATGCTTCCAAAGCACTGGCGCAATGCTTTTTAAATTCTTCCATCTTTCAAAGACTGCCATATTGCTTATATTTTCCCATTGCGAACTGCCGAGTTCCAGTACCTCCAGCCTGGGACAAAAGTCACCCAAGGCGTTCAATCTATCTTGTGTGAGGGTAGCGATTTTGCAGTCTACGTCGTATGAGATAAGCCGCAGTTCCTTTACCATGTAACCCAATTTGCTATATTCTTCCCCTTTGTTGTTGTCAGCTTGGGATCGATCTAGTGTATGTAAAAAGGCATCAAACTGTGAGGTACTTTCAATATCCACGCTCTTATAAAACTGGGATTTGAGACAGCTGTACCAATGACGGGATACATGCATGACGCTGTAGCAATCATGCTTTGATAAGTAATTAGTTATTTCACGTAAAAGTTCTGGTGCTATACTATTTGTATTCATCAGAAAAAAAGTGGTCAAAAGTGAAAAAGTAACGAGAAAAAAAAAATAAGACCGATAATGAAAGAAGAGAAGAAATCAGAAATTTTTTTAAAAAAAATGGATCATTAAAATCAAGAATTTTATTTATCTTTATGAACGGGGTGAAAAAATAATTTTTCACGATCTACATAGAGTCGTTGTAAAGATTTACAATGGATCCAAGCATGGGTAGCTGGTGAATCAAAATCATTTTCCTGCAAATCTGCCAATTCGATCATACTAGTCAAATGATGAGCGTTCACTCTATTGTCCCAACAAAAGTTATTTAATTCTGGATGATTTTCAATACAAGGGGTGATCCTCCGATATCGGTAACTCGACTTGTAATATGACAAACACACCATGTCAAAGCGACGGTTCGAAAGATTTAGTACAACAGTTTCCTTTTCCTGTGCTAGAGTCAATTGGCTTAGCGAGATGCACTGCTTGTTGATAAATTGACAAAGTTCCTCTATCCCAAGCACTCGTGATTCTTTCAGATCAAGGTTCTGCAATGAGCCAATCTTCTTGTCACACCCACCAAGTTGAACATCCGCTTGCTTCAAACGTAGCCGTTTTATTCGTGGAAATTGCAGCAGAAATTCGTCCAAGACAAAGTCAGTATACTGATAAGGGTCCATATAAGATCTTGCAAAACAGAGGTCGATGTCAACAAGGCTTTTGCATTGATAAAGACTCTCAAGCGAGCCTGGCCATGAAAAACGTTGGTTTGCTACCATAATAAATAACTTTTGGAGCTGTTTTGGAGGACATGCCTTTATCATGTCTAGAAACTTTGTGGATTTGTTGAGATCAAAGCCATAGAAACTGTACTCAAATTGGCGCACACTACAACCTGGCTTTGAAAACTCATCTATCAATGCGTCCGAATATAAATAACAAACACTTTCTCCTTTTAACGATATTTTTTTTAATGATGACAGCTCTTGGACGAGATGGAATAATGCATCGGTTTGGAGATGGATATTGACCTTACTAATGATGGGATCTAATATCTCTAGATTTTCCAAAAGATAGTAATTTTTGGATATATAATGGAACCAATTGTGGGGGCTAGTTATGCCTTTGAGCGACAGGGACTTTAGATTTATTCTGCTGTGATGCATGGCGTCTGGGCTAGGCGCCTTATATCGGAACATGGCGAACGTCAGACACAGACTTTCTAATTGGGGCACAGTGGTATGGAGTGTTTTTAAAAACTGGTCCGTATCCAGCCCAGGATATGTCCTCGGTTGGCCACAAAATATATCGAGCGTCAAGTCCTTCAAAAAGGTCATGTTTGCCAAGAGGGCAAATAGCTGGTCTTCTTTGGGTGATCTGTGGATGATGTGCAGCTTAGTCAAACTTGGTGTGAATGATACATAGTGGATATACTTGCAATCTATTGGCGCGATACTTTTTAAATGCTTCCATTTTTCAAAGACGGCTATATTGCTCACGTCTGCCCATTGCGAACTGTTGAATTCCAGTACCTCCAGTCTGGGACAAAATTCACCCAAGGCGTTCAATTTATCTTGTGTGAGTCTAGTGAATCTGGGGCTTGCAACGTATGAGATAAGTCGTAGTTCCTTTACCATGTAACCCAATTTGCTATATTCTTCCCCTTTATTGTCATCAGCTTGGGATCGGTCCAGTGCATGTAAAAAGGCATCGAGTTGCGAAGTGCTCTCAATATCCACGCTCTTATAGAATTGGTCTTTGAGACAGTTATACCAATGACAGGATACATGCATGGCGTTGTAGCAATCATACTTTGATAAGTATTTGGATATCTCACGTAAAAGTTCTGGTGCTATGCGATTTGCTTTCATCATAAAAAAAATGGTAAAAAGTGAAAAAGAAACAAAAGAAAGAAAAGAAAAACAAAATACCAGAAGAAATCAGAAAATTTTAGTGTTCAAAACACCAATCGTACAATTAAAGTTGAACAGAACCATCTTTGGCATGTCATGCATGCGCACACCAATACTATTTTTAAAAAAAATCTCGGTGAGGCTTGGATCGCTAAACTACATTTGGATAAAAAATTTATATCATGTTCATAAATATAAATAGTTGTACTTTCTTTCAAGAAAATCCAATCCAGGTACATTTCAAGTATATTCTACAGATTATGTAATGATAAAACGTTACGAATAAAACTTTAACAACAATATGGATATGAACGGATTTGAAGTTTTGTCATACTTTAAAGATTCGAAGAAAACAAAGATCTTACGTTATATAAATAATTTATTAAAAAAAAAAAAGAGAAAAAAAATACGAAAAGAGAGAAGGATATAATTTTTTTTAGTGTTCTTTTTCTTATAGGGTATTATTAAACCTGTACAGTCTTATTTTTCGATTTGATACGCCAGTTAAACGAGGTCATTCTCTTGACAAAGTTCTGTGGCGAGTTATTTCCTAAGCCCAACGATTCCACAGATGCATTATCCATAAGATCGGTTGAAGTATGATAAGGAAAATTGGCCTGAATGCCCTCTTCTAATTTAATGTTGGCAGAAGAGACCCTACGAAGTTGCTTTTTGGGCTTGTTTCCAATCTTTATAAATTTCCCAACATCATCCTCGCTCCGCTTGGTGGATTCCATGACCGATCTTCGTTTCTTTTTCTTGGCGTGTTTTGTCAAACGGTGCTTTTTACCATCGTCTTGTACAGGAGGTTCGGGTAATGGCTTTTTGGGCTTTTTCTTCATTATGTCATCGGACGATGATAGAGAGTAGAATGAGTCGGAGGATTCGTTACTGGATGTGCTCGTTTTTCTTGTTGAATCAGAAGGAAATGGATACCCCATCTCATAAACAGGTGAAGGCTCTGGGCTGTGTGGCATGTCTTTATGCATCAATTTTTTACCTGTATTTGATACGAGCGATGATATTCTTGTAAGCGAGTGTTTCGCTATTGAGTCGGGAGAGAGAGGTGGTGAGAGTGGGGATTCGGGAGAAAGAGGAGAGACTGGAGAATCAGGTTGTCGATTTCGTAACGAAGAAGATCGCTGTGGCACTGATTTTAGTGAAAGATGAGCGCGCTGGTCGGCGCCAAATGGAAGGTTGCTTGGCGGAGGTGGGAAAAGCTGAGAGAAGGGCGACGAATCAGATGTATTTTCCAGGGCAATCTTATCAAATGCAGGAATTAAACTGGTCAACATATCCATCGATTGTCTCTGTTGAGATCTTCTTTTGTTGGGTTTAAATGGGAGTTCAGGTAACTTTGGTGAAGTATTTAAATCAATGTCGACTGAAAAATCCATATCAAACAAACTCATAATTTCATTGGCGAGGTTTTGGGAAACAATACTTGAAGTAATACCCGTATCACTAGTCCAGCTAAGACGGTTTTTACTGCTACCTGCTCCAAACCCACTCGTTCTGCGTGCCTGTTTTACACTTTGATCCTGAGGCGGTTGTAAATGTTGCACCTGTCGATTTTGTGTTTGTGTTTGCACATGGGTTGGTGGTTGGGGCGGTTTTTGTGTAGATCCCTGTACATGTATTTGGGGTTGGCTCTGCTGATATGGTTGTTTTTGAGGTTGGTATTGTTGTTGTTGCTGCTGATATTGTGGTTCAGGTTTGGGTTGTGATTGTGGTGCTTTGTGGCTATATGACAAAGGTTTTTCTTCAGTGACAACCGTTGTAGGAGGACAAACAGGTGCCTTTGTTTCTTTTTCGGAAATAGTAGTATTAGGCTGGGAAAACAGAATGGGGTTTTGGTCCACCGAATGGGTAGGAGGGGCAGGAAGAAGTAGCTCATCATCCTCTGCCAACCAAAGATCATCACCTCGCCCATCTTCTTCTTCTCCTTCTTCTTCGTCCTCATCCTCATCCTCATCATATATATCATCATAGGGGTACGACATGGTCTTGACTGGTCTAAAGGCTTCAATTGTTTGGGAATACTGTGCAAACATCTCTTCCAGACCTTCCTGGGTCATGTTTTCGAGAGATCTAATTATCCAATAGATGTGAGTTATTCGATGTATATATAATATAGATCAAGAGATAACTTACTCTGGTGTAAAGTAGACCCAACGAGTCATTTGTTGTAACCATTCAGCCGGTGTGGTTGTGTATATATCATGAATCATATTTTTTATAACAGCAGTTTTTCTGAGTGAATTTAAATCAGGAGGTGCAAACGTTAGCTGAGCTAATTTATAATTTGAAATGGCTGCAAGCTGAATTGGATTATGCGATGGCTTTATACGAGGCGCATCGATGCCTCTCAATATTGAATAGCTTGTCATATTTTATGATGTAAATTATTAAGGGTATAACTAAAAAGGATAATGAACGTAAACTAAATAAGAGAAAACAACAAGAGTTGAATGGCGAAATGGAATGAAAGAAGATGAGGCAAAAGCTTGAAAAGAAAGAAGAGGAAGAAAAAATAATAATTGCTTTATTATTATGGTTACTTTTATTATTCATTCCCAACAGTTATTATTTTTTATTTTTCTTGGTTGCACCAAGCACAAGAGTTTCGTGCGAGTTAATATTTATAGAACATTTTTTTCTCTTGAGAAACCAATAAGAAGGATTGAGTGTGTTTTTTTTTACTTTGTCTAATTACAACTATTATAATTACAATTATTAAATATATCAAGTTGTTTTCTACTAAATTAACTAAGTGTTAGAGAACCACCTGAGCCAAGACCTCTACTTTTAATGGCAAATTCGGAGGTAGCATTTTTGAACTTTCTTACAGAGCGGGTTCTAATTTGTTTATCCATTATAGGTTATTATTGTATTACAGAATAATAGTAATATAAAAAAATAAAGTAAAATAATAAAAAAAACTACGATACTTTACCCCATAATGCCTTTAACAAATAACTCCTTATCTTTGGGTGTTGCTAGGGCTGACGGGAATCCATCCTGATTCGTTTATGTTAGTAACCTGTATAAACATTAATTCAGTCATATGACTTACGTTAGCAAGTAACACCTGAAGCCACTGTCTACTAGGTTGTACATATTTTGTAACAACTTTATATAATGCATCAAATAGCGGAGGTAAAAAGGATCTAGGCACACGGCCACCAATTCCCTTTTATTCCTTTTTTAATTATTCAAAAACTCTATTATTTTTTTGCTCTCTTTTTATCTTACCGATAATATTAATTCCATTACTTGAAGGCCCATATTTGTCATTAATCCATCAACAATTTGAGCAATGTGTGGTGCATTTTCCAAGTCTTGGTTAATAAAGTCGCTCTATAAAAGAAAAAAGTTAAAAAATAGACCTTTACTACTTTCTTATCTCTTACCACAAAGCTTAATGATGCTTTCATAGCCAGTCGATCTTGGAGTCCCATGCCTGATAGAGAGAATACAAATATTGCATTGATCATTTCAGAGGGTAATTGATAAAATGAAAGAGGACAACGACGGATCGCCTATTTTCATTAAAGAAAAATGTATTAGAAAAAAAACGGAATAGAGACCATAAGATCAGCTTTAGTTACCCTTGAAATCAGACCAAAGTAACTGTCAACAACGTCAGGATAGTTTTCCATACCTATTTTTTGATCG
>VCJK01001517.1:41863-52267 GCA_024139485.1 Backusella psychrophila | reverse complement strand
TTTTTTTTTTTTTTTTTTACCTTTTTTAATATTCGACATCAATTCAAACCAAGACCACGTTTCATTACGGAACTCGAGTGTAGGCTGTTCAAACGCAAAGTCCCTCAAATCCTCAATATTCTTTTCTTTTGGACCCTGATAGCTCAGACAATGCCGTGTGCCAGGTATCTTTACAAGAATAAATGCACGGTTGCTGGATGCACGTTTTTTCATGACGGAAAGTTCATCCAATGTTTTTATTTTTGATTTCGGGTGGCGTTTTCCCTTTTCAAGCTCGGGTTCTTCGGTGGCGATGGTATGAGCAGAAGATGCAGACTTGTTGTCTGCGATAGGGATATCCCTGATGCTTTCAGATTTGGATTCACTCATGGGCACCACTGTCGCCACTGTGTGCGCTTCTGAGACCGAGTCACCTTCTACAAGCGTGCTTGCCATCATTGCAGGAGTGGAGGTTGACGTGACCATCACAGCTTCGGCCGTGCTCTTTTGTTGCTTTTCCGGTGGAAACAGATAATACGCCATGGCCCTTCCAAAACTATACGTCATTTGCACCCGCATCGGATGCAGGTTCGTCTCTAGATGCTGGATCACCGGGATACCACCCACAGGTGCCAATGAAACAAAATAACAACGCAGCATTTTGTGCCGCGAAAAGTCGTACGACTTGCGCGCATCATAGTAAGGGCCCAGGACATCGACAAACACGGGGTTGGGTGAGGTGTTCTTGACACGCAACACATCCACTTCAAGCGTATTGGTGGCCGAATGGTCTTCTTTACTCACAAAGATAAAGTTGAGATTGGTTAAATGCCATTCACAGAGCGGGGTGTCGCTGTTGAGCATCTCCCACATGAGCTTTTCGGCGCTCAGCACAAACTTGAGATTGGTCTTTGGTTCATGGTAGTCTTTACGTTGGTTGCTCTGCATGAGCTTGATGGCCTCCATGCCCAAATAAAGCTCCTCCTGGGTGTCCTGTAACGCCAAGCGTATTGAGCGAAGTTCATCAATGTGCTTTTCATCCAAGAGCTCCATGTTTTGACGATACTGGTCTCGCGCATGTATCAGTTGGCGTGATCGATTCTGCAAATCCACGATTTTTTCTGTTGCCTCGTGCAAACTGGATCGATCGGCGGCCATCATGATTTCACGCAAACGCGCCAACCGCTCCTTCTTGGCAGGCTCCTTGTACAGCAGCAGATCTGTGGCGACCTGATACACGGCATTGTACTGTGTGGCATCGGCTGTCAGCTCCAGCTTTGGGAAATTCAATTGAACGGAATCGCATTTATCCTCAAATGGATGTATTTGTGAAAATGTCGACGAGCTTGTCTTTATACGAAGCGGGTTGTACTTGTCGTACTGCATGGTGGCAGCAATGCGACTTCCAATACGTTGAAATTGGGACGAGCGTTTGACGTAGCTGATGAGCATCTCTGGGGGTATCCAAGCGAGCCAGTGATCGCTTTCTTTGGCACCATAGTGGTTGTCCAGCAACAGATCCACACTGTCAAATTGTTCCTTTTTGGCAACAAAGAATTGTAAATTATCCAAGCTCACCACGGTTCTGTGCTTGACCATTTCTGTCTCTACATCTGTGTCCATTTCATCGACAATATTGAATGCCTTGACTTGCGTACGTTCGTTGGCGACTAGCACAATGTTGTTGGTATCACAGTCACTTTGTAAACTGATTTGAGGGTTGAGCAGGTCAATCAGGTAGCTACTCTTCATGACATAGTTGCTTGGGATGCTCTGTTTCTGCATGTGTGGGTTGTTGACATTATCGCTACACGACATATCCACCTGGCTGGCTTGACCCATGTTTATTTTATTTTCTACCTCGGTTTCGTTTGGTGCGTAAAGATTGGTATCTGCAAGTAGCTTGTTGACAAGGTCTTGGGCCATGCTCGAATCCATGCCACCCTCTTCATCATCCAATACAAATGGTTGGGTGTGACCATATTGTTTTTCAGACGCCTCAATCAGGTCTCTCAAGAATTTGACGGTTCTGGATGACATGTAGTAGGAGAGGGCACGTCGATGATCACGTAAATCGAGGCCATGATAGACAATGTTTCGGATGGAATTGTTCCAGAGGATTTGTGGGTTATGCGCAATGTATCTTACTTTAAAGTGGCCCATCAGCTCTTCCCATTCCATCAAGCGATCTTTGCCAAAGATGGTGGATGAGGAATAATTTGTTTCTGTGGAATGCTTGTGCACCATGTCGGGCATATCTTGGGTCTGAAGCTCCTTCAAGTAGCGTTTGAGTAGGTTTCGCTTTTCAAAGAGAATGCGTGTTTTTTCAACAATGGCTTCCGACTAGTATGAATGAGTTTTTACAATTCTTGTATAAAAGTCTTTTCTTTTTCTTTTTCTTTTTTTTACCTTTTCCTGAAGTAATTTTTCATCCGCTCCTGGTTGCAATCGCTTTGTTTCAATGTTGTGTAAACTTGTTTGATGTTTACGTATTTGAATATCAATATTTCTACTTCTTTCATGTAACAAAGTGATTTGCATCTCGCGTGTGTCTAGGAAAAAGTGACAAGGTTAAAATTGGGGCAACATTCTCTCATATACAACTTACCAACAGCAGTGCCTAGGATACAATCATGTGTATTACGAAGATATTTATATTTCTGTATATCCTCGCGATTCGTTTGACGGAGATAATAGATACATGGCGCAAAGGCAAATGGCAGCACCTGCACATGCGGCGTGACCTGCGGTGTGCTCACATTGAGCTCGATAAAATCATCCAAATCAAGCCAATCCGACGCATCCGAGTCTGTATTGGATTGATAATTCAAACCGTCCATCATATCCAGACCATCCTGCTCATATTCCTGATCTGCCGATCTTGGTGTCCCCGTCGACGAAGAGCTCGATAGGGTTTCTTCAGATGTCCCATACTGTGCCGAGATGGCCCTCAAATCAATGTCCTTGAGCTGTACCTCGGCCTCATGTACAGGCCAGTTTGCCTTGAGCCGTTTTTGATCCAGTTTATAATTGGCCACTTTAATAATCTCGCGCCGCTGATGAATGTCGACACTGAATCCTTGCACAAAGCCCTTGAGACCCACCGAATTGCCCAGCTCCTCCACCGATATTTCGTCGGCAAGCACATTCTCGTCCTTCATAAAGTAACCCACCGTCAGGGGGTTCACCACCACCTTGTATTTCATGGTGCGCATGTGTCTTCCGAACTTCTGGGTGGGGCGCTTGTCTGCTTTGGGAAACAGAGAGCCATCGCGAAGCGGGTAACTCATGGCACCACCAAACAAACGAAACCATGTCACGAAATGATCGACAAATCCAGGACTGAGATGCATCGAGTTGCCAACCACATTATTGCTCTTGATGTTGTCGGCCGTTTCTGAAGAGGTTTTAACGATACTGATGGATAAATGGATATAATCGGATCGAAATCCTCTATAGGCATCATAGTTCTATTGCGATATACTTTAGTTAAATAAAATACGCATTTGATGTGCTAATAAATACCTCTATTCCATATTCCTTGACTTTGGCAGGTGTTTTTAACTTGACCTGATAATGCGGTTTAAAAACAAGCATCTCACTCTTGTGTGCGTTTCGTTCTTCAGCATCATACGCTTCATCACATTTCTCACACTCACACATGCGTTCCAACTGGCACCCCAGGCCCATACGGATGCCGCCCGACAACTTGAGTGCAATCTTGACAAAGCGCGACTCGCTGTTTTTGTTGGTGGCCGTTGAATTAAAGGAGGACACGGAGGACGAGTGATGAATGGGCGCGTCGGGCAGTCCCGTGTAGCCGCCACGCACCAAATCAGGTACACCAAACGCATAGTCTTGACTGATGATTTGCATAAACTCACCCTGCGGGTTATCATGGCCCAGTAACCATACCACGTCTTTGCGCCACACTTTGGCCAGTCCATAGCCGCGTTCGCTCATCTCGTACGGGTCGCGGGAGCCCTTCATCACCATGGCAAGATCGCCACCGCCCACAAACGAAATCTTGACCCGTGTGTGGATGATGAGTCTGAGCTTATCCCAAAAGCCAATTTTGGCCGACGGATCCACGGGCGGTTTTGTGAAAGAATCAAGCACACGCATAATGTCTTGGATCGCAGGCTGGTAGGGCACACACCAACAGATGTGCGTCAGATTGCTGCTATGCACGTTTATATTTACAATGGAAAAGAACTTTAGTGAGGTGGCGGTACGCGCCACATGGATATCATAATCATCTAAAAGCGGCACCTGGATACAGCGGGTTGCATCCAAGTGGCCCAGGTCGTCTGCAAACACATAATCGCCAGAGAGCGACCATGCTCTTTCGCTGGCGGGCACAATCAAAAAGGGCACGGGGTAGTCGCGGATTTGTGCAAACGTCTCGCCCGAGTCCCATTGGAGATGAAAGGGTATAAGTGTAGACAGGGGCGTATCAAGAGGCTGGCCTTTACCAACACAATAGATAAAGTCGCGCGTCTCTTCAAGGTCAAACTCGGGTGGTTTAAAATTAAGGGTGGTCTGGTTGATGGTGAGATTGAATAGAGGTGGGTATCGAGGAAGGGACACAATGTCGATATGGAACTGGTCAGAGAGACCCGGGCTGGTGACATGCTCGTCCACAGTGGATGTGTGGCGATAGTAGGTGTTGTGTTGTGTTTCGTAATGAGACTGCTCCTTGGAGATGCCTGTATCAATGTGTCGCTTCCATGATTTTGAGTGGTGTTCTAGTAACCCTTGCCATGCTTCATTGACTCGCATGTCGGTTTCCTCTTGACTGGTTGTAGCAGAATCTATAGCATGGATGGATAGATGGATGGATGGATGAGTTTTATTTTTCTTCTTTGTGCAATATATGTATTTTACCTGCATCGGAACCTTTTCTGTTTCTACCATTCAACTCTACAGGTTCCTGCATCAATGTTTGTACCTTGACTTCAAATGCATCTTGGATAGCCATTCGATTCACCTGCTCCGTCACACCCGTCTTCCAAATGATGCGCAACCTTGCCTCAAACGGATCATCTTCAAACTGGAAAGTAAACAACTCACAAGTGATGCGCACATTGGGTATGACCATGGGGCTGGTTTTCTCCACCGGTCCAAAGAAAAGGAACGGCACCTTTTTCAACAATCGTGCATGGTTTGCCTTGATGGCCTTGATCAAACTCACAGAGTTGTCTACCACATGACTGAGCTCATACCCATACGGGATACGCAGATACATTTTAGTGAGCAACAGCTGGTTTGTCTTGCAGAGCACGCCCGTAGAGAAATCCACATCTTTTTCAATCGAAAACCGCAGATTATCCATTTCCAGAATTTGATCCCATTGGCTTTTGGTATGCGGTGCGATGCCATAGAGGGTAATGTTGCGAATGGCGGTAGCAGGGAGCTCTCCTCGGTGCTCCACCGCACTATTCCATTGCGTTCGTAATCCATCCATGCGCATATACAGCCGTGTATTGTTGGGTAATGAGATGTGCATATCCGCTCGATTGACCTGGAACTCCAGCTTGTGTATGACGTTGTGTTTTGACGTACTTTGCTCTGATTTGGGAAAGCTCTGCTTCATCACCTCCAGTGTGGACAGCATGGTCAATAGAATCGCATAATGGTTTGTCACTGAATAGCGAGCACCGATCTTTTTAATAATCACACTAGGAGAAATCACCATCTGCTCTGCTGAATCCAGAGTCAACTCTGCTCGTATGTTGATGAGCGATATCCAAGCCAGTACCTTTTTTTCATCACTTTCATGCCAATACTTTGTATCCCCTTCTAATTTAAAGACACGATGCACAGTGATGTTTTGGAACGAGGTACGTACAGATCCCAATGTGGATGCTTCTGCGTGATCGTCTTGTATATCCAGGCTGCTCCTGTTACTACTGTTGTGAATGTCCCGACTGGTGCGTTTGCTGGCCACAACATGCGAGCCTGTGAATGTGATGGAGAGCTGCTCAACAGCCAGTATCATTCGAACAGTGACATCCTTCTCTGGTGCATTATCAATATAGCCATTTGGAACCACCCTACTCCCTTTGATGCCCTTATCTACACCTTCCAATACAAGTCCAATGTTTGTGATGACTGTGTTCATTCGGACCATGGATATATAATCGAGACGGTGACTTTTATTGGATCCTCCCGGTTCCTTTTTGAAAATGGCCTTTACAATTGAATTCATCCAGTACTCCAACTGACTCTTCTTGGATCGTCTTGTGACACTCCAAATGTTGAAAACAGGCGACAATACCGCCAACTCTAGGTTGAGATGGTGTGCTTCTGGATCCCACATGGCATGCGCTGTTTGCATCTCATCATCATGGTGGAAAGCCACATCCAACAATGTAAATCCAAGAAATTCCACACACCCAATCGATACCAAATCCTCTCCTAGGCTACCATCCTGCACCATACAACGTGCCGACACCTTGTAATGCCATTCCACTGATTTCCTCTGTGCTCTGTTGCCTCCCTTGACGCCTCTCCAACTGCATCGAAACAAATTCTTCCACGTAGGTCGTGCCTGGTTCTGTACCTTTTTTACGGCACTCGTGTCTGCATCAAAGACGATGATGTTGTCATCCAGTGGAATACTGGTGGGTTCGGAAAGATAGCGTGAAATGACCGAACTGGGTCTGTTCTTTTCGACGGTATAGACGCCAGACGTATCAATGCGTATACCTGCACATTTAATCTCACCTTTTTCTCTTTCGCTTGTTCGCAGTTGAATGCATGGACGTTCAATCAAGATGAATGTCTCTATACGAGGCAAATCACAGTATTCAGGTATACTATGTGATTGCGGTGGCACCAACAATGCATTTTTGGTATCGGTCTTTCTAAGCATGCTCGATATTGTCTCGATATCTTGCAGGTTGAACTGGACTAGCGGATTAATAATTTTGAGCTTGAGCGAGACATATTTCTTGTTGGGCAAGAGTTCATCGGTGACAATGACATTGTTTTCATCATACAAGGACTCGGGCAATGTATCGAGGTCGACAAGATGACTGGCGCCAAGCAAGACGGTTTGTGATAGGCCAATGGTCAATTCCGATTCTGGGACTGCCAGCAACTCCATTTCACGTGTGGCTGCATCAAATAAGGATACAGAGAGAGCACCTAATGAACAGTGCAGCTGATAATAAGGGTCCACCGTCATGTAATTTTCAGTCATGATGGATGCAGACGTGTCCTTGATGGTCAAAACACTGTTTCCGTTGTTGTGTGCGGTTTCAATGTTGATGGTGCCGAGCGATGATTTGATGGAGCGCAATAAGCCAATGATGTGCGCATTTTTACTGCTTGGTGTCTTTCTCACGTCGGCTGTCTTTCGCGGTAGCCTTGTGCTTTTCACTAGATCGAGGAGTGGCGTTGTCTTGACTTTTAAATGATCGACTCGGGTATTGACGTCCACATCCTTCAATGTCAGACAGCCTGCCGATAAATGACAAGAGATGGCCACTTGCCCGCCCATGGGCAACGACACCATTTCAGACGAGTTGATACCTGATAACGAAATCGGGCCCACCTTGACGGTGATTTCAAAAAACTTTTCCTTGAACAAATGCTCGGCTCGCTTCAACGAGTGACGCTGGTGACGGGCGTGCAACGATAAGTGTCTTTTGTTCAATGATGAATTTTTGCGTTCATGTAAAGTCACTGCTGCAAAGAGCACCGAGCTGAATTCAAAGTGCTTAAAGTTCAACACTGCCTTTTGTTCAATTTCGAGGTTAAAGTTGTCTATTTTGACGTCGACATAATTGGCCAAGCCCGCCATCAAGAGCTGGGCAGGAAGGGCGGAAGTGAATTTAATGATGTGCTTGACAACCGATAATGAATACCACCAAGGGATCTGCTTGAGCGATGAACTCAAAGAGAGTCGCTTGTTGGCCTGTTGTTTCTTTGGCTGCCCAATGACTTTCAAATCGTGCAGTTGAATATCGACATTAGCAATGTAGATTGTGATCCAAGGCGCAGGCACCGACAGATTGGGTGGTCGAATCATGCGCAGTTTGAGCTTGCCAATCTTGACGGACCATTGCGCCGCTTCCGAGGAACGGTGATGATGATAGTAAATGTCGCTGATCGAAAAGAAGCCAAGACGTCCAAACTGAAAATGAAAGCGTAATGCAAGAATCCACCGAAAACATACTCGTGCTAACCAAAGCACGAGCACAATGAGGACATAATCGTACAGTCGAAGAGACATTGGTACCTGTCTCCTTGTTTCTTTTTTTAAATACACAAACACCAACTAAAAAAAAAAAGAAAGAAACAAGTTTTGGTCTATAGGACGATGAAAGAGTAGAATAAAAAATAAAAAAAGAGTGAAAAAGATAAAAGGCACGCACTTTTTTTATCAAAAATAGTAAACGGTGTTTGTAAAAAATTAATTTGATCACGAGTTTGCACTTTTTTTGGTGAATTCCTATTCCTGAACGGTGGATTATGTTGTATTTATAAATGAAAAGAACAAAGCCAATATTGCTTTCTGTACATTGCTGAAATAATCACTTTGATGCCCCTTTTTGACTGGAATGGTTTCGGTTTCTAATGTTATTATTTTGAAAAATAATGGGGCAAAAGGTGCCGCCTGAAAAATTGCCAAAACAAGATGAAAACAACATTAAAGCATGCAGCTTTATTGTATTTTTGACATTGAAAGGCGACTCATGATAACGACGTGTTTTACTATTATTTTATTCTTTGAATTAAACCAATGCATAAATAAATAAAGCTTACTCTGTTGATAGTTGCCTCCTTGTTTCAATGTAATTAGGTGGACATGTGTTTATTGTATTTATATAAAGTGTTCTCCTTGGTTATTTTACGATAGGCTTTCCCTATTCTTATTCTTATTATCAAAGATTGGGAATTGGTTTACAACTGTTTCATGCGAGGTCCACGCTTGAAATTAGCGGACTATCGAATATAGGACAGTCAAATTCGTCTTGTATTTTTTTTTTCTTGGTTTTTTTTTATTGTCTGATTTCACACAATGTCAAAACACTTGAAATGGATACAACAGTTGAGCAAAGCCTGCGATGGAGATGTTGGACATGCAAAGCGACAGTTGGTTTGGTTAAAGGACAAGATCATAAGCGACCGCCCGTCAATAGGGACCAATGCCTTGTCACCAAAGGAACAAGTGCAGCTTGAGCAATACATTACTGAAAGAGTGGAGCATAATAAACCATTGCAATATATACTTGGTGAGGGAACACACACGATCCTCCCCCTTTTTTGATTGACACTAAGACAAGGCGGTAAAAAAAACTTTAGGTACTCAACCCTTTTGTGATCTTGACATTGTCACAAAGCCTCCCACTTTGATTCCAAGGTAAACCCCCCATCATTTTCGCAAGGCAAAAAGTGATTAATAGAAAAAAGATGGGAAACAGAAGAATGGACCGACCGATTAATCCAACTTGTAAAGAAAAGAATGACGTCAAACGAGCGACTGCGAATACTCGATGTATGCACAGGCTCAGGGTGCATTGCACTTGCACTTGCTGCACATTTACCCAAAGACTCGACACACATCGTAGGCATGGATATATCAACCCAAGCCATCGCACTGGCCAACCACAACCTGAGTGTCCATGCAAACAGGCTGAATAATCCTGTCAAGTTTGTTCAGCAAAATATCTTTCAATATCACATGCAAAAGAAAGAGTTTCATCTTATTGTGTCCAACCCTCCTTATGTAACGGACGAAGAGTACAAGCATCTCGATCCCGATGTGAAAGACTGGGAAGACCATCGAGCGCTGGTGGCACCAGAGCAAGGCACACTGGTGCACAAGCAACTCATTGAAACGGCAAGGGAGTGTGCGCCATTTAAAGACTTGCCTAAATTGGTGATGGAAATAGGGGGGACCCATCAACTTGGGATCCTCTCCACTGCATTATCAGAGAATGGATATAAACAAATCGACTTTTGGAAAGATCTGGCTGGGAAAGATAGAGTTGTAGTAGCCTCGTAATAAAAATGTCACGCGATACCACTATGCAAATTTAGATTGCTTTTGGTTTGTTGAAACCGAGTGGCGTGCTTCTCTTCTACAAACGGATGGACCACTTTAAACCATATGACCCTTATTTTTAACCGTGAGACTTTTTTCTTGTTATTTGTAATAGTAATCTTTGCTCACTTGGAAAGAGATAAATGTAAGCACATGTGCCAACCCGACCTTCAACAATCACACTCTTCAAACTGCACCCCTTTTCCCGCCCTTTTTTTTGTTGATATGTTTTTTCAGTTGCATTCATTTTCGAAGCAGCCGTTTTCTCCCGGCTTGCTAATAAAATGTGACCCTACCAGAAAGGCAAAAAGTACAAATTGATCTGCTAATATTTTTTATTTATATAAAAAAAAACTTTTTTTTTTTGT
>VCJK01001517.1:1497-13972 GCA_024139485.1 Backusella psychrophila | reverse complement strand
CCTATAATTATTTATTCAATCTGTAAAAAAAAAAAAACCTATGCTTTCGAAAATATCTAAACAGTGTAAAGAAAAAGATGAAGATGCAGTAAAACAATATATATCCGAAGTTCTTGATGAAACCCTTGGTGAAGGTTCGCTTCAAAGCATACTTTTAGATGGTATTTTACTATGTCGGTAAGTTTTCTTTTGGCTTATTTGTTTCTTTTATTTTTATTTTGGCTAACTTTTATATAGGTTCATTCAACGCCTTTTCCCTTCTGAACCTTTTATATATAATGAAAACAAAACCAATGACTTTGCATGTGTAAGTATATAATATCATTATATATAAATATTGCTCTAATTACTTTTCTTTATTAAAATAGCGCGATAACATTGGTCGGTTTTTATGTCGTATAGGAGAAGTAAGTTGATTATATATAAATATGAAAAGTATGAGTTGTATAGATCGATTATAATGACTTTCTTTCTTTAGCTTCAAATAGTATATCAGACGGATTCGTTTCAAACGGTTGATTTATTTGAAGGGAAAAATATGCAAAGTGTAAGCTTCTACGCTCTTTGAATCATGTTTATACCTGACATTCTAAATAAATTTATTATTAGGTTATATCATGTATTTTGGCCATTAAACGAAAATTGGCTGAGAGAAAAAAGGGAAGTGGCGTGAATATTAAAATTGACGATGAGAGGAGAGAACTGCAAGGAGAAAATCAAAAAAAGAGTAAGGCACATCATCATTCATTACATGAAGAGAAAATGAAAAGTCCCCCTTCCATCTTTGGCAAATTGAACTCTACCGTCAATAAAAAAAGCATCTTTCTGAGCACCGATTTTCATGACCATTCTAGACAACGAGGAGAAGATGATTGCATGATTTCAAGAAGAAAAGAAAATACAATTGGTTATACTACGAGTGGTAAGGATGTGTTCAAAACACTTTATTCACAGAATCCAAAAGATAAACCAGCGAGAGGTACCAATGGTGAGCATGGTTCTGTAAAGTCCAGGGTTGAACTATATAATAAGCCCGAACAGGCAAGCTATCCCTTGAAAAGTTACCGTCAATCGAAACAAAGAGTATCTCTCCCGTTATATATTGAGAATTCTAAAAATATATCGGAACAGAAGAAAGACAGGAGTTTATTCATGAAGCCTACTACATCTCTACCAGGTGATTCGCGAAAGAGTCCTTATGAAATGAAGTCATACGTTACCACAGGAAATGAAAAAATTGTAGAAACAAGAAAAGCAGACAGGTTATTTGTCGAATCCAATGTCATATACCCAACACCTTCAAGGTCAACTCCATTGGAAACAGAAAAAGAGAACCAGCCAACGGAATGTAATATGGTTAAATTCAACCAGAGCGATGCAAACAGAAAAGCATCTTTGAAAAAGATGGGCTCCTGCAAAGTAATAGTTGTGACAGAAGATGGATTAAAATCGGAATATGTAAGAAATTACTGTTTTTGTTTATCATTATAAGAAGGAATCCTCAACAATGGTTATATATATTTTTTTAGGCAATCGGTAAAAGTATAGGCAAAGGGCAATATGGTGAAGTATATGGAGGTCTTAATATGAACACTGGTGAATATGTTGCCATCAAGCGTATTCGAAGAAACGATATGGAATGTGATGACATGGTAATAATAATAGATTATTTGTTTTGGTTCAAAACTAACAAAGGTGTATGTGCATATTTTAGAAAGAAGTAGATTTGCTCAAGGAGTTGGATAGTGAACATATCGTCCATTATAAAGGCTATTCCAAAGATAATGAGTTCCTAAATATTGTTTTAGAGTAAGTTACTATTATTTATAAGAATAAAACTTGCATCTAATATACATTACTTTAGATATGTTGAGATGGGGTCTTTAAAAAGCAATATAAAATCATTTGGAAAATTTCCCGAAAATCTGGCTGCGTCATATACTTATAAAACCCTTTCAGGTTTAAAATACCTACATGAATCATCTGTAAGTATATATATATATTTTTCTTAAATATTATATTTATAGTGGAAATAACTAATATATGTATGTATCTCTCTTTTTTTTTTTCCTAAAAAAGGTGATCCATTGTGACCTTAAGGCTGCCAATATATTGTTAACAAAAACCGGTAATTTGAAACTAACAGATTTTGGTGTATCATTGAATTCAAAAATGAAGGATGACGATACCGGTGAACCATTCGGCACACCAAATTGGATGGCACCTGAAGTTATAGCATTCAATAGACCTACGGAGAAATCAGATATCTGGTCCTTGGGTTGTACCATAGTAGAAATGCTTACTGGAAAGCCCCCATATGGAAACATGCCATCTTTTTCAGCCTTATACAAAATTGTTGAAGATAAGGAACCACCTATTCCAAAAAATATTGATTTATCAGAGGTATTTATATATATTGATATTGTAGTAATACATATTAATCGTTGACTTTTATACCTAGGATGCACGCGAATTTCTTCAAAGTTGTTTTAAAAAGGATCCAGCTGAAAGACCAACCGCTAGTGAACTAATGCAGTATAAATGGGTTCAGTCATTTGCACCAAATAATAACAAAGCTACACATCTTTCCTCACCCTGTCTGGATGGAAGTGATGCATTGAAAATTAAAAAAGCAAAGAGTGATTCATCTCTTTTTACTTCTGAAAAGACAGAGGTGGACTTTAAAAGAGCACGACGTATTTCCGAAAATATTGAGGCACGACAACATTTTGGACATGGTATGGTGGTTTAATTTATATGTGATTTTATTCAATATAAATAACATTTTATGTTTATTTATATAGATTATACAGATGGAATTTATAGACATATGGAAGGATGTCATGGAAGCCTTTATACCAAAGATCGTCATCTTGATGAAAGCTTAAACTTACGGTTGGACCATGATGTAAGTATATATATAACTTTCTATATACAATATACGCAAACTAAAACTTTCTTATTGATTACTTTAGAGTAAAAACAAAACTTACATAAAGGCCTCTGATTTAAATATGACACTCAAAGCGAAAACAAAGAAGCTTCCTATACCCCTAAATACCCTAACTAATGAAACTCATCTGAAGCATAATTCCATCAATAACATCTCTGTTGTAAACCCCAAACATCATCATCATCATATCAATCCAGGACATTCTACCCGTATTTGTTCCTAATTCAAGTTCAACCATTGAATGCGTATTGTAAATAAAATGACAGTGCTCACAGTAAGCATTTTTCAAAAAACAAAAAACAAAAGCAAACCATTATAATGATACATCGACCTAGTTTACCATCAATATAAATAATTGCTATATTCGTCTTTTGATCGCTCTACTTTTGATTATTTTCGCACAACCATTATTGAATAACGAGGTTATCAAAGGAACACGAGAGAAAATCCATATACATACGTGGTATGCATGTCTATTTTTTTTTAATTCTTTCTTTAAATGGAAACGTATCAAACTCTATCGCTATGTTTTTATTTCATATTCTCTCATCAAGTTTGGCTTTCTTTTACATATATATATATATATATATAGTGTTGTATTCAATGTCTATTCCCTACAATTTTTTGTAAAGAAAGGAAACTGAGAATTTTAAAAAATACGATAACCATGGTGCCAAATATATCATGACATCCCAACTCAAATATGGATGCGCAAAGCTTGAAATCAGACGACTCACAACAAACGTCACGATGTTAACTTTGTACATTAATTAAAAGCCTCGTGTTTTTTTTTTTGTTTATACAAGGCTTGTTGTTTTTCTTTTATTTAAAATAATAATAGCTAATACTATCATCCTATGGTCGAGACAAGGAGACAAAGACGTGTCACTCACCCAGAATCACATACTCAAAATGATATCGCTTTAGACGACACGATTATAAAACCCGAATTTGATCCGAATGAACCTAATTTAAGTCCACCAAGCGATATCAGCAGCAAGAACACGGATGGCCCAGTAACAGAAAAGGCGTACAGGTTGGATCGAATTCACATACCTGTATCGAAAAGAAACTCCAATCTTGCTGGATCGAAAAAAAAAAGAGGAGAAGGCTTTTAGTCTCTGACGAGCTACTTGCTGGAAGCAAAGACTATACGCCTGAACAAATCAAAAACTTGATTTATTACATTACGGTGGATAAAATGCCTGTAAAAAACGCGTCACGTAGAGCAAAGATCGACGAAACCACAGCAAGAGCATACTATAATAGATACAATAAAGGCAAAGGTAAAGTTATTCCCCAGCCCGATTTAACAATCATCAAGAACAAAAAGCTGTATGATGAGCACACCCAGTTTATTACCAATCTTTATGCACAAAACAGAAATTTAACAAACAATCAGGTATTCAAGGCAATCAATGAAGCTTTCCCTGGTCTGAATGTTGCCAAGTCTACCCTCCTAACCCATATACATCTAAGAATGAAGGACGTCTACAAAAAGACCGCAACAGATATGGGCGAGCACACCAGCAAATTGAAAAAGCATCATACCCAATTCATTGAGGACCAAATAAGGGAAGACCCAGATTTGTCACTGTCAAAGGTACGCCTCAGGTTGCTGGAGGCTTATCCTGGATTAACGATTGATCGCACCACGATCTCTCGACAAGTCCATCTAAATATGGAGGATCTCTACAAAGACACTGTGAGTGCTCAGCAAAACCACAAACGCAAGCTATTTGAGCAGCACGCCGAATTTGTTGAGGAGCTCTACAATGACAACCCCGACATCACAAGAATAGAAGCCTACAATGAATTGATGCGGTTCTTTCCTGAACTAAAAGAGAAAAACATCACCCCAGTGTCCCTTCATTTATATTTAAAAAAGGCATTAGGAAAATGGTATGTGGAGCAAACGCGCATCAAGGAGGGTAATCCTAGAAAGTTATATCCGGAGCATATCAAATTCATTACAGAACTTTATCAAAATAATCCAGATTTGACGGTACCAAAAGGGATTGTGGCGATTGAAAAGAATTTTCCTGGGTTGACATTGGGAAAGACGGCACTTCATCGATATTTGAAAAGATGTGGTATTACGGAATTTGGTATGTTGAGAAGGAAGAAAAGGAATGCGTGATTTTTTTTTCACCTCACGAACAAAAAGGCTAATGGGGAAAACCTATTTTATTATCCATGTTTAAAAAACTATGAATAAATATCAGGGGGCGTTTTTTTTTAAAAAAAAAAAAACAACTATAATGTTTATCTTGACCAAGACTCTTATCGATTGATTATTGAAAGTTTTATATTGATATATTCCATATCAATCAAATCATATTTTGATCACTTTTCTAAAAAGTCTATATCAAGTTTTAAAAATTAAAAATATACGCTATTCTCATAAAAATAGATTACTTGTTACAAGAGTCCGTTGGGTGATGCTTAGCGATCCTTTTTGAGAACGTGTTGTCTAAATTTATGGCTGATAATTTATCCCATATGAAAAAAAAAAAGCGAGAGAGGCACTTTATGTTGGAATCCGTTATAAATATATTTAATCAACCAGGTGCCATTTCATATTCTCTTTACTATTTTTTTCTACCAAAACAAGAGAGATACAGATTCACTGCCTCGTGTCGTACAAAAATGTGACACTTTCATGCATTTTGGTAAAAGAAAAAAAAAAGAAAAATCGATTCTATTCTCTCTCTTTTTTAAGAACATTTTTTACATTCAAGGTTTGATTAATTAGTTTAAAACATAAAAAACGGCCTTTTTTATTTTTATTTTATTTTTAAAAATAGAAATAGCTTAGTATGCGTTGTATTGATTTCAACTTTAAAACTCATATGATTGGTTTAAAAAAAAAGCGCGATTTACAAAGTTGATCCATAAATAACAACAACACGCTGTTTATGTCAAGTATTTTTGAAGCAAAAAAACGTATCATTTCATGGATCGATAGCTTCGTGTCATTTTTTTTTAGATTTGGATTTATCTCGGTTTTAGAATTACATATCTCGATATACGTTTTCACTCATTTCGCAATAATGAAGTGTATTTTAGCATTTACCATTCGTATATATGAAATAAAAACAATGACGATGATAAAAGTAATGAAAAACTTTTTAAAACCATTACACCTGAACGGGGAACACTTAAAAATAAATGTAGAAAAAACTGCTCCTTTTGAAAAATAATAAACTGAAACATGATGATTTTATTATTATAAATGTTTTGTATAGACTCGAAATGCAAATGATATAAAAATAGTCTAAGCTAATAGAACGGCAGCAACAGCAGCTCCAGCGATACACACTACACCTGCTTTGAGATGATTAGATCCAGAATTAGCAACGGCTTGATTAAGAGTGATGGATGTAGAGGGAGTGGAAGAGGCAGCAGCAACAGAGGAAATAGCAGCAGAGGAAATAGCAGCAGATTGTGAAACAGCGGAAGCAGAAGATGATGCGTTTGCGGAAGAAGCAGATGATGCAGCAGCAGTAGCAATAGTTGCTGGTGCGGTGGAAGTAGCAATGTCACTTGCAGTCACGCCAGGAGGGAGACCGACAATGGTAAAGTAAGCACTATAAGAAACACCAGCGGAATTACTAGCAACGAGAACATAGGAGGTATCTGTGGTCAAATTGGAAGGAATCATCCAGTCATACTTTGTAAAGCTCATTTGGTAGGGAGCATCAGAGATGGTTTGAACAGGAGTCAAGTTTCCAGCATCACCTTTTCTCAATTCAAGGCTATCAATTGTAGGGACTGTTGGGTTTGTCACAACCCTATGAACTAGTTTAATACACTAGAATCACAATTACCCACTATGTAAACTTACCATGTAATAGAGATGGGAGTACCAGCAGTCAATACTGTTCCCAAGATGGGATTGGTGAAATAAACACCAGCATCTTGGGCGGCAACAAGAGAAATAACACCGGCAATAAGACTAGTAACAGTAGCACTCCACTTCATTTTTTATAGAGATATATTTGTTTTATAAATGTGAGGAGAAGCACCAAGTCAAATCAAGCCATTTTTATACTTTTTTTTTTTTTTAAAAATAAATAAATAAATAGCGGAATACTAAATTAGAGTTCAAAAACACGAAAAAGATATTCGAATCTTTTGTTTCTATATATAAACCCTTATCAAGAGAGCTAAAGAAAGGGCGTCGAAAATGGTTTCAGTATCATGAATGGGTAAAATAAAAGGTGATTTTCGATTGTAAAATAATATGGATAAGTATATTGTAAGTGTCAAAACAGATTTGAACAATAATTCATGTGAATTAGATTTCCTTGTTTGGAAAATGTGTACAAAAGTAAAACTGGAGATTCTTTCAGATGTTGTTATTGTTTCAAGACGTATTGTCATTATCATTATTTTCCATTATCTTATAATTCTATAGTGATAATAATAAGCGTAAAGTAGCAGTAACAAAGAAAAGGAGGAACAAACAGAAATAGGGTAGACCGACAAGTGCAGGAGTACGTACTGATGATAAACGACTTGATATGTCATTATTTTTAAGGGCATTGTATATAACAATAATAGTAAGGATAGTTACTACATTAGTATTGATTTCTTCTTGTGTCTGTGCTGAAGTAAAGTAGGCAATGAAAGCGATGTCTTCTGAATATATAGTTATTACTTGTAGTCTTTTGAAAGCAGCGATAACAAGTATCAAATATAGTGATTGATTGCATTAAAAAAGATAATTAGGGCATCTCCAATGGTATTGATATATTTTTCGATATATATATCGGACTTGTGTGACTTGTGTGCTTTATTGACAACATATCGAGAGTATTCTCCAACGGTTATGCTAAATAAATCGATATTTTTCGTTCTTTTTACTTTTATTATTGCCCTTTTTGTTACTATATTCAAAGCTCAATACAATGGATTCTAATTTCAAAGTTGCTCAATATCTTGATAAAAAACGTAAACTCGAGAGAGATGTAGACGCCTTCCTTTTGTTAGCCGCTGATTACCAGATGGAGCAAAATGTCAAATGGGGAGAATCTCAGTTTGGACATAAAGTAATCGATCGCCAACGTCAGAATTTTCATGAAATACTCATGAATGACTATATCGTTGAGAACCCTGTTTTTGATGAAAGAAAAGTTGATCTCGCCAAGGTGCGCATAACGGAGGTTGTTGTTGAGTCCAAACAAGAAGATCGAACAAGAAGATCAAACAACCTCCGGGTTTGAACTTTCTGACAAAGAAAAATTCAATGCCTTGCAAAGATGGCATGTCAAGGTTCGTGACAGACAAGCACATCGCGATTTACGCGATAATCTGATAGAACATGTTTAGAATTTTCATGACCAAGGTAAGGCAATTAAAGTTTAATCAATATATCGAAAATATATCAAGAGTTGAATTTTCGATAAATATATCGACAACATATCGTGACCGTTGGAGATGCTCTTACTACCTTTATTATCTTGGTAATACAGAATGAGCATTGGTTGAAACTCTTCCTATCGATGCACAACAAAAGAAACCCAAGGAGTATGGATTGTGTACTCGATACCTTTAACCATTCTTTCAGCCCTTATTTGACAGTGATGAGGATAACAGAATGCTATTTAAATGGATCAATATTATTGTTTTCAACGATGGCTACCCAACAGTTACGAAAAATAGACCAGATAGTTGTGTTGAAAATGATTGTGAAACTATTGGCTTTATTGAAGTAAAAATCATTGAGAGTGCTGCCAATCACCGTAGGATCAATGCTGATTTGTATCGTTTGGGAATCTTTGGTAAAACCGCCCTTTATCAATATGGGTTAAATAAAACTTTTCAAGTAATGGTCATTGGTAAGTGCTGCATAGTAGACCGATACATGTTCTATTTGGCAATTAGATGTTAATAACGTAAACTTTAGGCACAAACGTAAAATTTTATATTTGTCAAAATGTTGACGGTGTTTGTATCATGACAGAATTAAATAGCTTAAGGATCCCAACATCACTTGATGAATTATCCCAGTTGGTTCCTTACTTTGACCATTTATATAATATACTAGAAGCAACATATATCAATTGCTACTCTAAAGATAACGTGTCAAAGACGACGATAACATCAACAAATAGCAGTGATAGTACTTTGGAGCCCAAAGTATTAAAAGCAATTACTGAAAAGACAGTCGATAGAAGCAGATACAATTGCTTTTATCATCCTTGCCATTAACTTGTAATTTTTTTTATAATATATATTATGTCTCATTCTAAATAAATTCATATTCTGAATTATATATTAACATGCGTTTAAAAAACGAAGACCTGATAAATGCATATGAAGAGGAGCAATAAAATCTAGACAGTAGATGGTAAAGATTAAGGAATCATTTAATGGATCCTCTATAGACTTCCTATGTTTTCATAGAGGGTATTTCATATAGCTGCAGAAAACAGAGTGTAGTTATGATAAGGAATAGCAGCTAATATAGCATAGCCACATTACTAAAAAGAAATAAAAATAAAATGGGTCTTGAGAGAAAAAAAAAAGTAATTTTATTTCCAAATATATGTATACAAGCTACGAAAGATAGAGACAAAATCAAACCTATAAAAATAATCAGTAAATCGCCAAATTTCTACAGGGAGTTGTGCTGACGCGAAGGCCGGCAGGTCCGTTCAAAACCTGACACAGACATTAATAGATGCTCGCTTTCTACAGGGAGTTGTGCTGACGCAAAGGCCAGCAGGTCCGTTCGATCGCTAACAGCAGATATGAGGGAAGTTCAGCTACAAGGCTTTCCTGGCACGAAGACCAGTAGGTCCGTTCGCCTACTAGACGTTGTCATGCCTTTCTATTAACCGTTTTACTGAGTAAGTTATAAAACTTACCATTGGTTTTTTCTTATCAGTGAAGATTAATATTTAGGAAAGAAATAAAATAAAAAAACTGTGGGAAGGAAACTACGTATTTGAACTAATACTATTGATGACAAAATCAGTCGCACGTCACAGTGAGCGGTGTGCTGAGAACAAAAGCAAAAAATATATTTCTAAAAACTACTCCAACACTTTCAAATGGATGGCACGGCATTTTATTATATATATCTATTTTTATTTATTTTTTATTTTATTATTATTTTTTAATTTCCCTCTTCTTGTTGTCTTTTTTTTCTCCAAGTAACTCAGCATGACGAAACGGACTTCCAAAGCAAACAGCACGCCACTCCATAAAGTGATTATGGTTGGTTCAGGTGGTGTTGGTAAATCAGCACTTACATTGCAGTACATGTACGGCGACTTTGTTGAAGAGTACGATCCAACCAAGGCTGATTGTAAGTATCGCTTATATTTACAGTATTAATATTACTATTATTGATAATTTATACAATAATAAAGCATATAGAAAAAAGGTGCTTTTGGATGGACAAGAGTGTCAGATTGATATTTTGGATACCGCAGGTCAAGAAGAGTATGCAGCAGTAAGTGTTGGCGGGTACATCACCTTTTTTTACTATTAATTCACACCTTATTTTAGATTAGAGACAACTATTACCGGTCTGGAGAAGGCTTTTTGTGTGTATTTTCAGTCTGTGAACAAGAATCATTGGAACATACGCAGGAGTTTCGCGATCAGATATTACGAGTGTTGGATGATGAATCGGTATGTTACACAGATACAAATAAAAGAAAAAGAGGAGATAGAGCTTGTGTACTTTTTTTTAGATACCATTTGTCTTGGCCGGGAATAAGGTGGATTTAGCCCATCTTCGTAAAGTCAATGCCAGCGAGGCACAGCAACTAGCAGATGAATGGGGGTGCCCTTATATTGAGACATCTGCAAAGACCAGACAGAACGTGGAAGAGGCATACAGCACATTGATGCGTCTCATTCTTGCACGCAAGAGTACAATGCACCATGAGGAACACAAGTCAAAAAAGAGCTCTTGTATGATTCTATAAGAAAAAGACACTATTCTGCAACATGCCAAGAAAAAAATGCCCTTGTGACTTTTTTTTTACATCACATATGAAAAAAATAAAAAAATAAAAAGCTATTTTACAGCTTTATCTTTTTAATTGATATGAGCGATAGTGAAGATATCCAAAGAGCCATCGCGCTCTCTCTTTTAGACCACTCTGACGATGTAAAAGAGGAAGAGGACGAGTTGAAAATGGCTATTGCTGCCTCTTTGGGAAAGACGGCATCTCAATTGACAGCACGAGATTTGTTGATGGCCGACTATGACAGTCATAAGCCAGCACAGAAAAGAAGTGCCATTGACTTGACGACGACAGCTTCAAATAATAAACGCCAAAAGACACCAACACGTTTTTGGGACGGAACTGTTAAGCTCACATACATTAAGGGCTTCCATGGACCTGATTACATTACACTTGCAGAGATTATTCATAAAGTACTTGCAAAAATTGGACGTGTTTTTACGTATATTTTAATGAATTTTCCCCCCATAAAATAGGCGGATTTAAAAAAAGCATTAGTGACAGCCTTTGTTGTTAGCATGGAATTTATTGAGCAGAATTTCCCTCCAGATATAAACATGTGCATTGTCACTCACGGTAGACCTGTAAATACCATTTAATAATACTATATTTATAATTGAATCTCAATCATTCTATAAAGGCACTCCGTAGACAACTTGATAAGCACAAGCTATTCATCATGCCACCGTTAAAAGACGATCGTTTTGGGTGCTTCCACTCAAAACTCATGCTACTCTTCCACCATGACTCGGTGCGTGTTGTGATTGGCTCGGCCAACATGGTCAACTATGATTATGAGGATATGGAAAATGTGGTCTTTATCCAGGATTTCCCACTCCTGTCAACACCTCAAAAGTCCGTCGCTGAATTACCCCGCTTTGCTCGTGATATTGTCAACATGCTAGATGAAATGCAAGTACCTGCTTCGGTGAAGGAAGAGCTGATGAAATATGATTTCAGGAAAGCAAAGGTAAAAAATTCAAGTTGATGGATACTAAGCATGCTAATCTCTTTTCAGGCACATATCGTTGCTTCGGTTTCGGGTGTCTATCTTGGGAAAAGCCAATATAGTAAATATGGTCATGCTCGCTTGGCGGAGATTGTCAAGGAAATGGGTGCAGAAGCAGCAAAACCAAAAGTGGAAATGCAGGTAAAGTGAAAGGAAGAAAGTAAGAAAAAGAGAGAGGGTAATAATGTGTGATTATTAGACGTCGTCTTTAGGATCGCTCAATATACAATATTTAAATGAACTCTATCTTTCGTTCTGTGGAAAAGATTATACGCACACACACAAGCCTAGTAAAGCAAATCCACGAGAAATGCCTCCTATTTCCGTCATATTTCCTACAGTAGACACTGTAGAGTCAAGTAGACATGGTCCTTCTGTAACGTAGTTTTTACATCTTGATATTTTTACATTCGTATTTTATTCATCTATTTGTTTTATTTAGGGTGCAAGTACCATTTGCCTGGATAAAAAAACATGGCAAAAGGAAACGTTTCCAAAAGATATCATGTACGACTCAATTAGTCA
>VCJK01001512.1:20013-56046 GCA_024139485.1 Backusella psychrophila | reverse complement strand
AAAAAAAAAATCAGTCAGATACAGGAGACGATTGTTTTCAAGGTCTGATTTTATGTTTCTGCATGGTTCATTGTAACTCTCCTTAAAACAAAAAGACCAACGTTTATTTAAAAAAAAAGGTACATTTTTACTTTTTTATCAACCGCAATATGACATATGTATTATTCCTATTTTATTATGACTTACATTCTAAACAAGGAAGCAGTTTCTCTATTAACAACATACGGGCAAGTGACACGAGACTTGAGAACACGGTAAGGACACAAATAAATCTATTTTCTCTGGTAAAAGTTGATTACTACTATCAAGAACACCAATATATATATTACAAAGAACCATAAACATGAGCAACTTATTATCAAACAACACATGTAAAAACAAGATATTAGTTAAAGTATGTATTTTATTTAGAAAAAATAAAAAATAGTCTCTCTTAGCTTCAAAGCACCACGCTTTTACTAACAGGAGTAACCACGAGAAGGTGGAGACAAATATACTCCCAAAAATACAAGGTCTTGTTTATCCCCCAGAACCAAATTGCTCTACTGCCAGAGAAGGAATCCGTAAGGAAATACAATACATCTGGGAAACAAGCAATTGCTACCAACGCACTACGGCCAGAGAAGGAATCCGTAAGGAAATACAATACATCTGGGAATCATGCGCCGTAACGAATCAAACAAAACCTCCACACACTAGCACCAGGGAAAGAAGACCCAGTAGAGGAAATACAATACACCTGAGTATAGTGCGTAAAGAGTTGAACAAATACGCTTTGTAAGGTGCTGAAGAAAAAAGAAAGAAATTTATTTTTTATCACGTGGACTGTGTGACCTCTTATATGACTCTAGCAATTTATTATTACTGCAATCAGGTTAAAGCAAGAAACTGATCACCAAATGGTCTTTTTAATAATTTAATTGAGTCAGCAAAATACCTGTTATTTTATTGAAAAGATTTTTTTTAAAGATCATAAAGTGCTATATTGAAATCAATCAAGTTTTTCCATGAGAACCTCCTTACGGCAGTGGTCCAGCCATATGACATCTTATTTTTTTTGCCACATCCCCCTTTTTACTACGGAATTTGATATGTTTTCCACCAAGGTCTTTCTCTGCATCACAGAGCCTGTCATTCTCTCTCTTTTCTCCAGTGTACTGATCTTTTACGGATACCCTAGTGGCCTTTTTTCCGGCGTCATTGATTGATATAGAGAATAGACACACCCCTTATATATAACTAGATCAAGTTTATCTCATACTAATAAGGAGAAGGACAATAATTTGATTGTTATATGCAGTGTGACTTTATTTTAGCATTCGTTTATCAGAATAATGTAAACATGATTTATTATTCAAGTACAATAAAAGGAAGCTTGTTTATCTTTTTCTCTCTTTCTCTTTCTTTCACTCACTTTACAATGATAAACAAAAGACATACTTCTCTACGTTCAGTCAAAATGAGAAAAGCTACCTCATATTATAGTAAGACAGGCTTTTGAAAGTATATAACAATAATTATACTTACTTGTCATTATTAGGTTTAATAGAACACTATTACTTTCCATGGTCCTGCGATTTTATATGTGACAACAATGAAAATGGAAACCAACCGGTATTCTCTCCTTTCTTCAAAAGAAAACAAAGGAACACATAGCCTTGGACTATAGACATGGCCTTGAACAAGTTTACTCTTTGCAAAAGGTAAGAACCATCAAACTTATTTTCTGAATGACGTCATTCTAATACCATTTGTCGTGAAAAATGTAGTGCATGTAACGATATCCTACAAAATAAAGGATTAAATAGACAATTAAATTAGAAAAAAAGGAATCCTAAAAGGGTGTATGATCAATTAGTCATCCTCAAGCAAGGGCAAACATCCATCAAGAATCGATATCATGGTGAAGGGACTGCAAGTGGCTTCGGCATAAATTACACAAAGAGAAAGGTAATCAAAATAAAATAAGCTCTTTTTATTAGTGGAAACTATATTTTTTATACAACTTTACCAAATAAACAATTCACTTTATTTCAAAAGTTTAATCGCAAAAGCTATGACCTCGGTAGGGTTGAGAGATGGTAAGCTCATTTATTTACACTCCTCATTTACAGTCGCCATCATGAACACTATTTGCATTTAGAAATCGCGTCAGAGTTGATAAGCCTAGGAGGAGAGGAGAAGGAAGTCACCTGGTCTGGTTTTGTTGAGGCAGCGTCCAAGTTAATAATAAAACACTATCAGTCTGGTTCAGTTGAAAAGTACAAACAAACTTGGAGAAAGCGATTCAAGGAAACCTCAAAGGAGTTGGGGCTCAAAATTAAACGTGACTCATCAGAATCAAATTATTGGAAAGATATTGTTGTAGTCAACCTGAAGCCTGTAAGCGACTCAAGCGGCACTTCATCTACGTCTACATCGTCTTTAAACTACCAAAAACAATTAACAGATGATGATAAAGTATTGCTAAAACATGCCCACGAAAAAATCCATAAAAAGTGGAAGTTAACTGACGGTATTATTGTGGAGGATGTCATCTATGAGGAAACCAAGGAATACACTGTTGAGCACCCATTTCACTCTTACATTATTCACCTGAATAATCTCAATGTTGAAGAATTGTTTGGAAAAAACATGCTTAAAGAAATGGAGGAGTGCAGTGGCAAGCGTGATTTAATGACACCTTTACCTGACTCTCTGGGACAAATGTTGCTGAATCTCAATGGAAAGGGCAATGTTGATTCTATGGACGACGCCTTTCAAAAACTTATATGTAACCGCCGAACAGAACCTGATGCTTATTGGTGCCGCGAAAGTGTCATCAACTATCTATCTTTATTCATGAACCAGGAGGATATCATTCCTTTTGCCACTGAGCAAGATCTGTTGGATGACATGTATGGGTTTATCAAAAAGACAAAAAACATCAGCAATACCACTACAGAAACAGCTTGTGGAAGCTCAGCGTCAGGTTACAATAAAAATATGAAGCGATTACTTGGATCAACTAACCGACTTGAGCGTCAGGCTGTTGGTGATCATTCTGATCTTACATTCCGTTGCCTGAGCTTTGAAATTGCCTGTGTTGAGATCGGTCTTGTCGATCACGGTCCCAAAGGAACAAAGGAGCTCCAAGAAGCAGAGCTCAAAACACCAACTATGATGAGAAGTTTTTGTTCTCAAATTGTGGAGCATTATAGAATCAAACCAAGTGATATCAAACTTGTTTCATTTATCATCAGTGGTCCCTATTTGACAGCAGAGATCATGACATTCACCAAAGGTTCTACTGCCATTCTCTATTCCTCTCCTCGTCTCAAGATGCCTGAGAACATTAAAGAGGTACCTCGTCTCCTTCCCCCCGTCCTTGTGTTAGTCTATAATTGTTCTCAAGTAATCAAGCAAACTGCTGATGTACTCAAAATGGCTGCTTCTTCTGTGAATCTGGATCCGTTCAGCAATGCTGACTTTTTCTTCCCTCCAAGCTTTGTTCCTGACTCGAATAGCCCAAGCAAAAAAAGAAAGACTTTTACATAAGCAGCTTATGTAGTTGGCTTTTTTATTTATTTATTTGTGATTATTGTCGTATTTGCCATATAGATCGTATGGTGATACGAGATCATTGAATACAGATGATGTTGGCATATTCTTTATAAACTCAGACTTTCTATTTATTACATGGATTATTGATTTGTTATGAGCTCTCTCTCGATTTAATAAAAGAGTTACTAAGAGACTCATTCTGTTTTTTCGACTATTACTTATTATTATTATTATTATTGCTTATAACAAAATATCACAATTATTATCATTATCGTAACCTGTAGAAAAATACCCTTCATGCAATCAATAAGTTCTTCTAATTTGAAACACTGTGATAAACTTTACTTGGTATTATAAAGTAGCTTGTAGTTTGTTATTACTCGGGAATCCAAATCTTTGTATATTTTATTTTGAACCTTCATCTCCAATTTAAAAAAAAAGGGTATTTCTTCTGCGCCCGCTTTCTGGAGAACAAAGGAAATTCCTTGTTAATATTGAATTCTGCAAAGAATATATCCAATAACAGTAGTAAATAATTTTATCACCTGTATTTCAATTTAAAAAAAATACAAATAACATTATTTTTTTAAAGCGTTGTAATTACTTTCATATTATATTTTAATACAGTGAGCAAGATATTTAAACAAATTGGTTCTAGATCTCGCTGGTTTTTTTGTAGAGATCTCAACATCAAAATATAATTTCCTTTTAAGGACATTATTGTAGAAATCAAGGAAAGGTGCCAACATCCCAGCAGATCGATAGAAATATACGAATGACATTCTTATACAGAGCAAGTTATCGATAAAAATAAAATAGCAATGGCTTTGCCTGATTTCAAGTCTATTTAAATTACTACTTACTGTGTAAATACTAATCATTATAAACGCTAATTTCATTTACGCCAGAATTAATGAATACGTTCCTTGTTTCATCTTAAATGTCAATGGAAAACTTTTGCACGTAACATCAATTTCGGACTATAGATTGAAGCGACTTTGCGAAGTCCGAATATGGGAGTAGTAAGAGTAAAAAGACTACAATTTATTGCTCATAATGAATAAGATATTTTTTACTATCTGCACAATGATCAACTCACTATGTAATTAAGACAACTCTGGACAGATATGCTTTTCATACAAAATTCTTACGTAAATAATGGAATTGCATGAAAAGTAAAATTTTATTTACTAAAAGTTTATTTATGCATTAAAAAACCGGAAAAAAAAAACGGCCCCTTTGTTGAGTTTAAATACGAAATCAACAGTGTCAGAGATGAACCACGGGAGAGCAGACCCATATTTTTTTATATAGTAACCCAACAAAGTTCAAATAATATTCGAATTGTGTCTTTTTCATAAAAAAAAACGCAATATATTTTATGGTTCTTACGAATCTTATGAATCTTTCAAAAAATGTTATAGGAAAAATAGAATTATATTGTGGAAGATGTGCTATGGAAATACCAAAGCACGCAATCGGAAAACCTACTAGCGCGTATATCTGATAATCTACATGGAATTCGCTGTTCAGATAACAAAAAATAAGGAAAATCTGAGTTTTTGGCTCGATATGAAAACCAGTATACTATATAGTTATAATAATTTATACAACTATTTTACAATAATAAAAGATAAATAAATATATAAAAAGTCTATTGGAAACTACATCAATGAATGAGTGATACCCTAAAGGAAATAGATAACAAGATAGGCAATGTTGCAAAATTCGTTGGAAGAAACTGCTTAGATTCCTAGGTCTAATAAAGAGAGATGGATAGTAATAAAGAGTTCAGTGCATGCAGATCAAAACAAACTATTGAAAATTCCATTGAAAAAAAAAGTTTTCCTTCTATGAACAAATTTATGAACTCTGACCGCGTTTCATTATGTCAGTGTTAGCGGGATCATAACTTTGAGACGTTACCTTTTTTTTTTTCATATAAATATCGCGCGTCTCGTAACTGAATTTCCTTATCAATACAAAATAATCTTATTTATTTATTTTATTAAATGACTACCTATCTAGATGCCGACTATGGCAATCAAGTTGCTTTGTCCTCTGCAAGTACAAACTCAACGTATCTAGGTGTTGATCTGGAAAAAAAGGGATCCATCATGACCTTTGGATCTACTGTATCTCGAGATAGTGAACTTTCTTTGTCTGCCCAAGATAATGCTCCTGAACCTCATATGGGTCTTATGAGTAGTTCAAATATGGTAATTTGTTAATTCTACATCTCATCACATTCTTTACTCATCTGATTTTTGTTATAGATTATTGGTCTTATTATTGGTAGTGGCATTTTTGCTTCGCCAGGCCCTGTTACTGTTAAAGTTGGTGCTGTAGGTGCTTCACTAGTTGTATGGACTATTGCTGGTGTACTCAGTATGATCGGTGCTCTCTGTTATGCAGAGCTTGGCACAATGATTACAAAATTAGGTGGTGAATATCAATACTTGAAATCATCTTTTGGTAGCTGTCTTGGTATTGTATTCAGCTGGGCTAATCTTTTACTTTCAAATCCTATTGGTACTGCTTCTATTGCTGCTGTCTTTGGTCGCTACGTTCTTGAAATGGCTTATTTTGATATCAATGATCCCTCTGGAGAAAATATGTATATGCCTGAATATGCCACTAAACTTACCACAATCGGCTGTATTTGGGCTGTCGTATTATTTAATTGCTACGGAAGAAAAGCTGGTGCTTGGGTCTCCAATTTTTTTACTGTAACTAAGCTTATTGCTCTCTTTATGATTATCATCATTGGTTTTGTATGGCTTGGTAAAGGCAGTACTGATAACTTCCAGAATGCCTTTGAAGGTGCTTCCACTGATCCACTTAGTTATGGAACCGCAATGTACATGGCTCTCTTTTCTTATAACGGTTGGAATAACTTGAACTATGGTATTTCTGAAGTTAAAAACCCCAAACGCAATCTTCCCTTGGTTATTATCATTTCTTGTGTCTCAGTCACCATCATCTATATCCTTGCTAATACTGCCTATTTTGCAACCCTCTCTTATGATACCATTGCCATCTCCCCTACTGTTGCTATGCAGTTGGGTCTCACTGCTATGGGCAAAGGTGGCGCTTACTTCTTTGCTTTGATGGTTGTCTTCTCTACTTTTGGTGCTGTCAATGCTAACATTTGGGCTGGCTCTCGTCTTGTTATGACAGCTGCTAATGAAGATAGTGTATTTATTCCTGCATTCTTTGGAAAAACTAACGAAAAAACCGGTGCTCTCATTTTTGTTGGCTTTACAACAACCATTTGGTCGCTACCTGGTGACTTTACCTATCTCGCAACCATCTATAGTTTCCTCTGCTGGTTGTTCTATGGTATTACCGTTCCTGGTCTTATTTACATAGTGTCGTTATTTATGTTTTATGTATTCTTATTGGTCTCTTAAGTATTCCTGTTTGGTTTTTTCGTGTACATAAGCCTGAAGTTGGTCGCAAGCTTTTTGGCTGGATCTGTGATTATGATGATGCTCGTATGGTTAAGCTTCAAAGAGAAGAACAGCTCAAGGAAGTACGCCAAGAAGTATACCATATCGAAACTAAGGTTCACGGCGCACCACTTCAACCCGAAATCAAACTTCCCACAGATACTGAAAATTAATTTTACTATTTTAATACCCATTGCTTATAATTAGGCAATTACTTTTTGTACCCTTATAATTTTTAATAAATGTAATATATGATATTTAAAATATAAACAACAGCAATAACAAAATAGGTGAACTTGCAAATGACTCGCTTATTTTTTATTTCATATTTTTAGAATGTATTTCCCTCCAATGTTCTAGCCAAAAGTTCCATGGAATCCTGATTATAGTTATTTAAATCAATATCTGGACTCTTCATTTTTTCTCCCAACCATAATTGCTACGAGTTTATTAGTAAACAGAGTTCTTTCCCTTTTTTTTTATACATCATAGTTACCAATTGCTTTCTCAGGAACTTGACTATAACTGCCGTTCTTGCAAAACAATCGAAATATATCCATTTATCAATGATAAGTTTTCTTTGTTTATGCTAATTATATGGATGTTAATATTTTCTTTGAATACTAGGTTACATATCACTATCATTACCTTTACATCGAATTCGCTGGCAAATAAAATAAGGGCAACTGGATCAATTGCGGACACTTCCCACATATACACTCTATCTCTAGTCTGAGTATTATTATCATTCATTACCACAGTGTTGTAAATCATAAAGTTCGAGTTGAAGCTTCTTTCTTGACGAAACAGTACTGAAGAGGGATGAATTTGGAGTTCCATATTTTTATTTATGATTGACTCAGTATTTCGAAGGTACTCTGCAACCTTGGGATATAAACCAGCTGTCAATGCTGCGTTGATCACAGGTATTGACTCCGAGTAGTCATTATATTTTTCTGGTACTTGGCATAATTTTACGGAATGATCCATTTGGTACCGGTTGGACATACTTGATTTGTTACTTCCCTTTTCCACAAATCCAATATCAATCAATAGCTCCAAATACTGTCTCTTCATGTCCTCAATCATTTCCAAATTCTGTTCACTCAAGAAATTATCTTTACAGAATTTGTGGATTTTCTTTCTCCACCCTGACTTGGATCGAACGTTCATAAGTTCAACTCTCCATATTGTATACGCCTTGTAAATGGTTAAGAAATCCGAATTGCCTATAAAGTTGTGAGTATCTTGAGGATTAGCAACATTGTATATTTTTAACCTACCATATCTAAATCGAAGTCTAGCTGTATCAGCCTCATCTTCTTTGCCAAATGGTCTCACAAAAGGGCTCTTGAAGCTTAAAGCTGCAGCAATTGTTAATATGGGATCCAAGCAGCGGAAAATGGCACCAAATAAGATCATTTTTCCAAGATGTACATCAACAGGTAAGTTTGATAAGTGCACACCGAGAGGAGTTAAAGTTTCATCTTCGTCTAATGACAAAGCTTGGACCTATTGAAATAAAATGTTATTTGAGTTTTCGAAAATTACCAGAAATTTAAAAAGATGATATGTTGTAATTTCTCACCTCTTGCAAAGATAAAATAGCATTTTCAATCATCTTGGGCGAGGGTGCATCGAGCGCATCACTTAGTACATTTCGAATAGACCCCAATTTACAAACTTTAATGCGCAAACATAACTCTTCTAAAGGTAGACGCAGAATTTCAGGTGTTTCATAATCGGCCATCTAGTAAGACAATTAAGTAACCTGGTTTTTATCCTTTATACTAATACCTACAAATTCATAGCGTTGATTTGAGAAAAGATGGAAACAGACTCCTTCTTGAACGCGACCAGCACGACCTCTTCTTTGTCTTGCATTTGCCTTGGCTACATATTTCTGTGCCAGCTTTGATACTCGCTTTTTGTCGTCATAACTAAATATCCATTCATATATAAACATCTTCAGTATAGACATTTAATGGTAATAATAACAAAACTTACCTTACAACTCTTGCCATACCAGTATCAATAACGACAGTTACATCACTGATAGTAATACCTGTTTCAGCAATATTTGTTGAAAAGACAATCTTTCGGATACCTTCAGGCGGGACATCAAATGCTTTCTCCTGGTGTTCAGAAGAGAGTGCAGAATGAAGTGGGATCAAAATGAACTTTTCAGGGTCACCAAAGACGTTATGACTGGAAACAACATCATATAGCTTTCGAATTTCGTTCATACCCGGTAAAAATATCAATATTGCACCCGAGTCGGGTATATTGTATTCAGTTCCACGTAGTAACTTCTTACTATCACCATCTTTCTTACAAATATAATCCAAGAGCTCAAGAATTAAATCATAATTGACCTTATATTCGTCTAAACGTTTGATCATCTTTCTTGTACTACGACTGTATTGAATTTCCTGAGCTGTATCCTCACCACCATCATTAGATGCTAGAGAAAGCTTAGACTCGATAGCGGTTGGATCATATGGATCCTCATCATCTGAGTCTACTTCAAACAATTCATAATGAACACGCTTCGATGATCCGCCTTTACCAGACACAACAAGGTCTCCTTGTTCTTTAACCCCAATTTATTTTTAAGAAAAAAAATAAATTAGATACTTAATATACCGAGTTATTATTTATTTTACCTTTCTTAATACGAGCCTGTCTCTTGGCATAGTTTGAATCCTCTTCAACTACATAGCCTATGTAAAGAAAAAAAATCAATTTTTATTCCAATAATCATCATTTGTAAAATAGTTACCTGTGTCTTCTATTACATCTTCTAGATATTGAACGTGCACAGGGAAAGTTCTTCCTGGGACTGAGATTACCGGGCAATTTCCGAAATATTGGGAGAATCTTTCAGCTTCCACAGTGGCACTCATCAAAATAACCCTGGTTATAGATATTAGCATTCAAAATGAAACATACCTCGCATGGTACTTACTTGAGATCAGGACGAACGGTACAAAGACGTCTTAATATAATCAACAAGAAATCACTATCAATGGTACGTTCGTGAACTTCATCCACAACTACATGAGTGACACCATTCAAATTGACATCGCTTTCTAGTCGACGCAACAAAATACCCTGAACAATTCCACTTAGTATATGAGACTAGTACTCGACACTAAAAAATAACTTACCGTTGTACAGAACATAAGAACATTTTCATCTGATATTTTACTTTCCATGCGAATCTGATAACCAACCATGGCATCACGACTTCCGGTAGATCGAGGTTTATCGCCCATTTCTACCGACACTCTGTTTGCAATTGACATTGCAGAGATACGTCTAGGCTATATAAAAGATTTAATACTGGTAGTATCATTACATATATAACTTTATACCTGTGTACAAACAACAGAGCCTTTAGTTGAACCTCCTAAAATGTACTCTGCCAAGAACTGTGGCACTTGGGTACTCTTACCACTATCGTTGACTTTAGTACTTTTTTGTTCAAATATTAAATTCCTTAAGTATTATAGTTACCATCCAGTTTCGCCTGAAATGATTAACACTTGGTTTTCCTTGATGGTTTTTAATATATCTTCCCTATAAGTTGATATTGGGAGCTCATTTCGTTTCTCCTACGGATTAAAAACTTTTGTTAAAAAAAAAAAAGAAAGGAATATATATAAGGATTTATAAAGTACCTTGAATGAAAGGTATTCCTTTGTGTCAAGTCTCTTTTTGAAAGAATCTTGAACCTTTTTAAACAATTTCTGTTTTTTTGACTGGTTGTTATGTACAAGTTTGTTTTTGCTATCAGCTTCTTGACCGTCAATAGAGTTTACATTCTAAATAAAAAAAGACAATCCAAATTATTATTTATACATTAAAAGAGTGAAACTTTGATGCTTACAGCCTCGACTTTAGGTAATTGAACAGACTTATCGACAAGATCAATGAGAAATGAAAATCTTTTATTTTCTGCCTCAATTCGAGGTTGCTCTTCTTTGAATTTCTATCATAAAAGTTAAAAACTATACTTGATTATTTTCGTCAATCATACCTTTTCTTTAACCCAAGTATCCCATAAGTCTTTATATTCCCTTGGCATTATGTTACGTATAGAGGATTCAGAATCAAATTCAAATAACGCATACATCTATGAAAAAAATATTTATAACTGCTTCTTAGTTTGTTACTTTGCTTAACACTTTACCGAAACAAGATGCTCTGATTCTTGTCGCGTTGCTGTGGCCATATTTTCTGGGAGTTCGAATACCAGCTGGGGAACTTTTCCACCTTCGTTCTTTATTTTTAAACTACTCCTCCAGACACTAGATCCAACAGCAGCTGTTGTAAATACTTGACTTCCGAATTTGTTCTTTTTACAATAATCCTTCAACATGTCTTTGGGTAGCATTCCTTTCCATGATTTCGATACCGTCAAATCAACAATCGACCAGCTTGGAGTGGACACTGCTGGAGTAGGAGCTGCAGCTACTTCATCTTCCATCATCATCATACCACCAAACATGTTACCATCATCCTCCTCCTCCTCACTCCCTTCCATTGTCTCATTAGCTGGTTCGGGTGTTGGTTCTTCTATTACTGTAGTTTCCTCCAACTCTGCTTCCCTTGCTTTTATCTTTTCAGCCAATTCTTGGGTATATTGAATATAAAGTTCCTGGGCCTTTTCCTCACTGAACTCCCAGTCGACCTCCCAACTAGCCAATGTATCCTTCATTTTTTTGATAGATTTTTTTGCCTGTTCCAATTCATCACCTTTCAGAACCTCTACTTGATCATCCTTTGATTTCTTGTTCTTTTTAGAGCTTTTCTTTTTCTGGTTTGGCAATCTTTTTTCAAGCTCTGCTAGTTGTACTTTTAAAGCGGCATATCTCTCATTAATATCTTCGTCGTCCTCCTATTAAACGCAGAGATGAGTTTATCCGCCTATCAAGCAACAACACTTTTGAATAACCTACCCAGCTTTGTGCTGCAGCTAAAATACGAGATTTTATATCCTTCTTGTCATCATCCAATTTGGTGCTTTCTTGTTTGGGAAGGACGACACCTTCAGATACAGAAGCTGGTTGAGTATGGCCGTCAATATTATCATTGTTGCCCATATTTGGTAGCAATGTGACCGACTGATCCTCTTCTGTATTATACAATTCACATTAAACTCCAGCCCCTTTATCAATCTAGTTTTTAGCATTTACCAGCTTCATTAAAGTATTTATCGCAAAAACCTGTTGGCATATTCTCATACGAGACATTCAAACAAAGCTAAAGCAGGATTAGCTTTATTCATTCAAACTAATACAATTCACTTACCCAATCGAGACAAGTATCAATAGAATATGAAATGGTGTCTTTGAATGAATTTAATATATCCTGTGTATCAAATCCCAATCTGCTCAAGGCTCCGAAAGTCACGTCAAACTGCCCAATGATTCTTTCCTTTTCAGTATCGCTCTTGATGACAATAGGTGATGGATGTTCTAAAAATAAAGCAGATAAATACTTGGATGAGACTTTCCTATCGTTTTATGCCCACCTTGAGAGTGGTTGCTTTGAATAGCTTGCAGTAATTTTCTTTCGATACTAGCAGACATGCGAAATTTTTCCACTCTTTCTGTTGGAATAGTCGGGTCTTCTTTTGATATTTTTTCTAAAGTATTATCGACTTTAAACTCATTCAGGGATCTAAATTTCTCTGCCATTTTGACCACTAAATCTTCTCGTTCATCACCAACTTCCTGAGATGCAGGTACTACCTGCGGAACAGTAATATCTTCAAAGGGTTGTTCCGGTGTTTCCGGTGCTTCGACTACAGGTTCTGGGACCAATTTTGTAGTAGGAGGATCTACCTTTTTGGATGGCGCAGATGAAGTCGCATATCCGCGATTAGACACTATTTTAGTTTTCTTTTTCCCCATTATTCGTTTCGATAAAAAAAAAGTGTTGTTTTTTTTTCATGCCAAAAAAAGCTGGATTTATGGCGTTGCTTTTACTAACAAGCCACTTTGTTGATTGATAGTTACATCTGACTTGCTTTCCTTTATTAAGTTACATTTCTGCTAAAAAAAATCACGGGTTCTCATTCTGCATTGTACTGTTTTTTCATTTTAGAGAAACAACCACAATTGGGACATCAAAGTAAAGGAATAAACATCAACTCGCTATCGCTATTAATATACCTGTGAATTTTTAGATTTATTAAAACCAAAAAGTAATGATGATAATATGCATCATTTAAACCACTCCTTTTTATGCTGCATCACTTAGTCATACATCGCTGCAAATACTAAATGCTTCATGCTATGAGTAAGAAATTGTGACTCTAGATAACAATCGATTTAGATATATTATATATAAGAACCATTTTACTTTTGTTTTATTTTGTTTGTTTACTTGGTTATTCTATTTGTTTGTTTATATCGGTACGGAGATCGCTGATCACCTGTTTCTTCTTTTTATTGTGGATCTGCAAATCGTGTTATGGTTATCTCATAGAACCAATAATACCAACTAAATGATGTCTTAACTTTATTATTACAATTATATTACTAAGAGGGGTTACCAATAGAAGTCTCTTAATAACTTATTCTATAAAAAGCAATGCTTCTGTTATGGAATTACTGGTTTTCCGAGGAAAATAAAACTTTGTTTTGAATCCAAGTCTCACTAAACTAACTTTTCTTTTTAGAATGACCGGATTGAGAACAATAAAATAACCTGCCTAGTAAAATCGGATCAAAAATTCTACGACTACATTAAAAAAGACACACAAATATTGATTACAATTACAGTTTTATTATAAGTGAAAATCATCTAGATTAAATCAATTGTCTATTTACAAATATATTTATAATATAAAATGGGAAAGGGGGATAAAAGGTATATCGTGTTTTTTGAATTTTTGGTGAAATTTAAGCTTGGAAATCTTTGATCAATGCGCGAATGGAATCGATTGTACCAAAGACACAACCAACAATACCCAACAAAAGAGTAAGGGCACAGAATGCAAGTTCATAGTAGGGCTTGTTGCGGACACCAGTCAACTTGAGATAACAGAGAGGAGGTAAAAGGAAAACAAGACCACAGTTAGCAAGAGCACCAATTAAACCCATGAAATCATCAAAGAAAGGAATGAAAGCAGCCAAGACGACAAGAATGACCATAGTGACAGTACGAATACCAGCACGTCCAAGCCAAGCACCAAATTTGCCCAATCTGTCTTCATCACAACGAATAAACTTTTCAAATTCAAGGGAGAAAGAAGTGGTATAAATGGGAATAGCAAAAATAACGTGAATAGTCATGACAATCATAGAGAGCATTCTACCGGTACCATGAGGAAGAGAGTTATAGATGGGTGACTGAGTGTTTCTACCAAAAGACCAATAACCGGGAATGGCAGTCAAGAAATAGAGAGCAGTACAGGTGGAAAGACCAGCAATAACAGCCCACTTCCACTGATGAGGCTTCTTCAAAGCATGTTCAACATGAGGATAAGTGTTGTTACCACCGAAAGAGAAGGCAATGGTGGAAAGAGCCATAGGGAAACCAGTCCAAATAACACCATCGTGTTCAACGACAATTTCAGGGTGAGCATTATGGTACATGGGAGCTTGGATAACAACGACGAAGACGGCCATCATGGTACAAAGAGCACCAATGGCAGCAATGGCAGTAACTTCCTTAAGAGTTTTCATGATCAATGATGGAACAAGCAAAATTACACCCCAGATAATAGCCCATAGTTTGTAATTTAGTGCCGCGGGCTAAAATAAATGACAAAGAAATTAACAAATGTTTTTTAAAATAAACTATTATGTAGACTTACAGTTCCAGCACATAATTCAACCATGTTGTTACTAGCCAAGACAAGGTAAAGAGCAGGACAACCAAACAAGTTAAGAAGATGAAGAACAGATGAAACCACATATCCGGGCCAGCCAAATGCAGCAACACCCATAGCTTTAAAATCATGAAGACGTTGGCCAGGTTTATAGTACAAACAACGGATTAAGACAATACCCGAATAAACGGCCATTGAGTAAGCAAGGATCAAAATCAAAATACCAAGCCATCCACCTTCAGCGAATGCTTTGGGAAGACCTAGAGTACCGGTACCAGCAACAACACAAACCACGTTAAAATAAGCAGTAAGGAAGCCACCGTTGCCGTGACCAAACTCATTAACTATACTGGAAGCACGATCTTCTTCGACATAGTGATCAATTGTTGTCTGTTCAACCTTGACTTTGTCAGACATTACTGAGGATGTATCGTTAGCCATATTATTAATAGTAGCTGACAACGTTTTAATTAATTAAAAGTAAAAGTAAAAGTAAAAGTAAAAAGTTGAAGTTGAAGTTGAATTAAATTTTGGAGAATTGAAATTCGTGTCCCTTTATATAAAAAAATCAGATTAAACTCAGTGACTTAGTGGCACACTTGAAACTTAAAACACAACGACCAGTAACAAAACTCCGTTGTAAAACTCCGCATATACAGTTTAAGATCATTGGTCCAAATAATGGAGGGGTAAGTATTGGTTACCAAATACCGCTTGAGGAGGTCTTTTTGACCTATGACCCACGAAGGCATCTGTTACCATATAGATACTACGGTTCCACTTTTTAGAACGGCGGCTTAACTTGGTCCATCAATTAATAAACAAATCAATGTAATGATCTATAAAGAAAATAGATATGTTAGTCTCTGGTGGTAAAAAAAATCAACCTCTATGTTTTTTTTCTCACGTCCTCAAAGACCCTTGCCTCTAATCTGGTTAATTTTGATTAAGGTGCTAGATCTGATGTATCACCAATGAGATAAAGTTTTAAAGTAGTACAATGCTAATAATGATTGAATAAAAAAAGAATTACATAGTCCAGCGTTATACCGAAACCTTTTCGTCAAGGAACCAAAAAATTCACACCAATACTATTTTGCATCCCTATAATTCTCACGAGTCCAGCAACCATTATCTGTTTTCATTAACCCACTCACTAAAATAAACATGTGTATGAAAATCACTGATGAAATATCTTTTTACTCCTCATTAAAGTACCAAAAAAAGAATATTCCGTATAAGGATATAATAATGTCATAAACTTTATTTCACTTCCTTACCAATCACCTACCCCTTATAGTATTATTATTACCACATAATGGTACATCTTTACGTAAATTTGATAATTTAATTAACGTTGGTAACAAAAGACATTCAAAGCGCAAAAAAATTCCCTTTCATTGACCAAATTACTTGAGCGAATCAAGGCAAATTAATTTCATGGTTATATGGCATCGGGTACTTCCGTAGCCTAGTAAATTTATCAGTGATTATACATTATGTTGTATATTTTTTAACAAGGTTCTACCTCAATCCTTTCTTTTTTCTTCTTGTTTATGTACCCCACCAAAACTAAAATGAGTTAGTCCTTTCCTTTTTTCTATTGTAATTTTAATAATTAAAAAAATAAGGTGATACTGAGGCATATATTTAATTCTGGTAATTCCTATCTATTTTTTTTTCTTTTTTTTTATCAGTCTATTAATAGTGCTTGGTCGTATCACATTTTTATTCTGACATTTCCCTTCCTTTTTCTTTCCTTTTTCTTTCATTTTCCCAATAATCATATGGTCATAAGCCGATACTGTGCATATTCTAACATTATGGTATTCAGTAGTGACCTTTCCCATAATTAACAACGGGAAGTTTCATCATTTGATTCCGCCAAAATTTACATATGTATAGTAAGTCAGATCAGAATAAAACATGGTTAAATCAGGCTGCTCCGAATTTATAGATAACGGATATTGAGATCAAACTTGAGATTTTTGGAGAGCTCCACTATCTCCCGTAAAATATGCAAGCTTTAACAAATAATTCTATTTGTTCATTAAGTTTTGTAACTTTTGTCATGACTGCACGAGTGCATATTTGTGTATTTTGCTAAATGTACTATTGAAGACCATGCTTTATTACATAACAAAGACGACTTTTTTGTTTTTATTTGAAGGCATCCCTGCAATAATGTATGTACACAAGTGGCACAGATACACTTTTTTTTTCTTTTCTAGATAATGAACATTTCGATTAGATAAAGTCATGGCACTTATGAAGAAAATGTTTGAAATATTACGAGCATGACCCCTCTGATATATCCCATTTTTATCCAAGTGGTATAATAAAGCAGAATACTTTTTTTTTGCCCTGTTGCCATGAGAGAGAATATATATGTGCATGCGAACATACGTATACAAAAAGAAAAATTGAAAAAATTGAAAAGGTTATTTTTTTCTATTCTTCTTTAAATTGTAACTCGTAAGGTACATATGTCATCTTCACAATTCCATGGCGAACCCAGATAACAAAACAACATGCCAATTTTTCAATGTTCCATAATCATGTGCACCGCGAGAATCTCAAACCATTTTTGGTTGTAATACAGATAATATCTGAACTTAATTCAATAACGGAGATCAAATATTGATTGGAGATTTTACTTATCGGATATAAAGGACTTTCAAAAGGGTAAAAGTCCGTAGTTACACTTGAAGTTAAACCTGTGAGAAAAAAAACTCTTCTTCTTAAATAGTGATCAACTAGGTAAGAAAAGGGTATTAAGCACCACATAGATAAGCTAAACTTGAGTTTATATTGATTGTATACTTGAATAAACAAATATAGTCTACTATGGCAAATCATAAAATTCATTTTTTTTACTAATTTGGTTTGATTTTTGTCCTTATAACCTTTATTAGCAGCAATTAGTTACTATTGCTGATATTGCAAAAGAAAAATCGGAAAACAACGACAACTAGCATCGGAGTATTGTTGGCAAAGATAAGAGCAGAGAGATAAATATTAGAATTGAGATATATATATATTAGTGAAAACTCTATCTCGTTTTATTGCTATTTATTCTTGGCGATCATACCCACCGTGGAAATGTGGATAATGGCCTCTACGATTTAGCTTTCTCTCAGATGAATACTTTATTTTTATTTTATTCGGTTAATAATTTAAAAACTCCATAGTATCAGGGAACTCACTTCGATGGCATTTATTTCCCATGAGCAACAATTTTTAGTAGTGAAAGCAAAACCGTATTGTTGAGTAATGGCAAAAATCGCTAACCCTATAAGGAAAGTACATCGCTGTACTTTCAAGATGATCGTTACACGATTCCCCCACAAATAATGGATACCCAATCTTTCATCATTGGAGGCTATTTTTTATATTATATTAGCTAAATTAGACATAGCTGTAGATGTGTTTATAATCCCATTAAAAATGAAAGGGCAATTTATCATACCATTTTAGATGTAGCAGATGTGCACCTTTCGTTTTTTATTGTGAGGACCTTTTTATTTCTCCCAAATTAACACAATCAAGCCATTTGTAATTCCGTTTATTTTGTATTCCATGCTTTAGTAAAAGTACACCTACATCTGACTAGCAATAGAGAAGGTAGATATAATAAATTTCAATGACTAAATATATCAGTTTTATAACATGTAAGTTAATAACCTGGCGCATTTCTAATGCAGGAGTGTTTTATTGTTTGATCATATTTTGCACTAGCCATTTCCTTATTTCAGAAAAGACCTAAGAATACTCTTACGAGAATGCGCAGCGACTAACTATTATTAAAATTGATCTAGTAACTTCTTTGCTGACAAAGCAAGTAAACATGATAGCTTAAAGATCAACTTGTCAATTATTACTATACCCTGCTATATATTCATATTTTTATCTTCGTTTTGCCATAGAAACGGACATAACCGGGATATATTAACCTTTTAAGATTACCGACAAACGGCTGGATATTATATCCGACGTGCTCGGGTCTTGTGGTTGCTAACTTCATGATCACACCTACCCCGTTATACATAGAATCAATATCTGTACCAGAACAATAAATGTGTCTTCATATTAAAGACGTTAATATAAGTGTTATAAAATTTATGGAAGTCATAAAGCGGTAGAAATGATGTGAGAATAGATACATTCGCGATCTCCTAATATGGTTTTCTTGTGAAAAAAACAAATTAAAAATGAAAGTTTAGCATGTTTCACCTATCAAAATGAATCAAGAACAATAACTACCAGGTTTTTTTTTTTTTGCACATTACTTCAGAAATAAAACTCCAGAAATATGACCGCTTCTCGGTCAAATATTACATTTTGTTACAACAGTACCTGTGTTTTCATGAGCACTCACCTGAGACAGGCGAAAAGCTTAAAACTCGCCTCGTCCATTTAACGGACATCAACCTCAAGAACATCACCTATAGAAATGAGATATGAACTTTTAGATTTAATTCGTCACATGTTTTTTTCACACCTGAGTAAAAATGCCATAACATTACTCGTCTAATCGAAAAAAAATATCTTCAGGTTCCTCTGAGGTTGAGAAAAGTACATACGTAATCATTTAATCTTCAGGAGAAATACTTCCCCATAAGGTGCTTCTCATTGCCTTTTTTGTATTATAAATCAGTTATTCAATTGGTTTTTCTCTTAAAAAAGAACAACAAAAATGTATTACGAGTCCATCAGTGATAGATATTTTCTTCATTAATTTTACACTTTTTTCTAACGCTAAGTATTATAAATCAATGTGCAACTATTTTTAAAAGGCATGATAGATCAAATATTAGTTTATATGATCTAATGTTTGATCTACTTCACTCTAGATAGACGTGGAAAAAAAAATGGAACAACTGGTCAGTCTTAATCGAAAATTCTCTAAAGCACTAGCTTATTTAGAGTTGAGTTATTCACTTACTTTCTTTTAAGTAAGGTTATGGGGTAAAATTTAGAGTAAGGTATTGAAATAAAAACGACATCCTTTAAGTTGGATTAATTCTACTCGGTTTTGTTGAAGCCTTGTCATTTCACCTTATAAGTAGATATTTTGTTTCAGTGAGCGCTACTGTCATTTTAAATCGCTCAACCTTCAAAAGGGTAAACTAATAAAAATTCCCTTAAATAGTAAAAAGGTGGAGTTCCCGCTTTTTTCCAAATATTGACCAATATCAAAAAAGTCTATTGAAGTGGTGGGATTATGAAAAAGAGGAAATCTAAGAAGTGATATCATTATTATCTTTTTTTTTTTCCCAGGCCATCTTGTTTCGAATGATGTTTTTCAGTGCTACGCACCTAAAAACCTTTCAAAGTTCAAAACTTAAAATTTGTGAACTAGTCAAAATTAAATAGGTTAAGAGTTGATATCTAGTTTAGTGATATGGAAGTATCCCTGTAAGATGGAGCTCTAAACAACTATATACTGTATGCCAAAAAAAATGCGATATTTGTAGATGCAAACATAAACAAAATAGGCATGTTTCTTTCAAACGAGATAGGCTAAGATTTTTAACTAGTAATATCAGAGATAAATAAAAGAAGTTAGTATTCAAATAGCGATTAGTGAAGAATTAAGGCAATGACATATTGGCTGAATTAGAAACTATAATTTACAAATGTTCAACATACAAGGGTACATTTGCATTCCTAACAAAAATATAGCTTATAGCAGTGTTTGTCGGTTTGAATCCGCTACTGTAACAACAGAATGTTTTATTTTTTTTAAAAAAAACATATGAAAGAACAGTATGTTGGTTTCAAGTATGGCAATTTTGTACTTCATAGTTAAAAGTTACGATGGTTATCCCAAGAGTAAGTACAATTTGGTCTTGAAATGGGATAAAAAATTAGAATAAAGTTCAAAAGAAAAATAAATTGTCCTAAAAGGTTACAGTGATTGCTTTAGAAGCAAAGCATCTGCTTAAAATTCTGATATTTTCCATAATGGACTTGATAATGAGAGATACAACCTTGTCATTTATGTACAGTATAACTTGGATATCGGAATACTCTCATATAGAATAATCTCGAAATCGAAATACTTTTGAATGTTTTTATTCCACTCACTTTGCCTTTTACGATACGTAGAAAAACATCTGGCCAATGAAAGACAAATAAATACCTGGATAATGGAAAATAGAATATGAAAACGTTCATAATGGGGTATTCCAATATCCAAGTTATACTGTATACTCTTTTGGACATGACCAGTTTTGAAGTAAATAGGACATTGATCCGCTTGGTCGTGCTGTTTTCTGTTTATTATATCAAACCCATCTCAACATGAGAAGTCTCTACATCTTAAGATTCAATGGATAAACTTACATCAATATACCAGCACTTTTAATAGACATAATTTTTTATTTATTATCTTTTGAAAAAAGTATAAACATTTGTTAATGTTAAGTGCTGTTTTTTCCCCCAAAAATTGAGAAAAATTTACAGATTGATGGGAAAAAATACCATTAATTGAGAAAAGTAGAGAATCATTGAGAAAATGTACAACATTTGATTCAAGATATCCAATGTAGTAGATTCAAAGCAAACAAGAATATTGTAGAAACCAAGAATTGAAAAAGCATACCGTAGATCAGAATAAAAAAGTAAATATGAATACAATTAACAATCCATTAAATTACAATGATGTCAATCAAAAATTACAGCCTCGGCAAGCTTATGGGATGAGCCGGCAATAGCCGGCCTAGTAATAAATGGGACACTTAACGACTCCAAGTGATAAAAGGGAACCCAGGGGAAGACGCTACCAATGAATTCAGATGACTAGTTGTAGAAAAATGAAAAGTACTTAGATGTACAATTTTTTTAAATAGTCAATATAACAAAAAAAGCGTTCCTCCAACAATAATAATAAAAAAAGAATCCATTTGGGGGAAGGAATACATTCTTGTAATTATAATTGTGGTACTTTCTAAACGAAGAATATAATGAATTCAAAAAGAAATGGTCAATTTTGTAAGGTTACTCCATTACGGTGGTCAGTTATTATGATTTACTTTTTTATAGTTACTTACAATACTTGTTTTTTTTATGGTATATATATATATATATATATATTTGCTTTAGTGTGCTTGATCTTATAAATAAACTCTTTTATATTTATATACAGCTGCGCCTAAAAGATACACTATAGTTTTATTTTCGTTTGAGAAATAAATATTAAGGGACGTAATGAGTACTTTTATGATCCTTCTTAGCATAAATATAGAATTAATGTAGAGTAAACATTTTTCACGGAGTTTAACGATAGAAAGTGTCCCATTACCCACTTTTTTTTAGAACTCTATTATATTTCGCTTAAAACAACAATGATGAAAAAATGGGAATTCTATAAATCTGAACTTAAGCTTTATAAAAGAGCACCACCGCTCTTCAAGTTCCAGTTCTTTTATTTGTGACAACAATAAAGTTGGTTTATGAACGGAAATCGGCAAAGAGTCACATTGTTGGGACTCGCGACATTTGGTATATCGTAATAATATAACCTCAACCAGAATTTTTCTCTTAAATAGAACCATACCATGTTTAAATTTTTGTCTGTTCCATATCCCAAGACACAAAAACAAGCCTAGCCGGTTGCTCTACTCAAAGTAGTCAATATTCATGCCGTTGTTATTTAACAAGAAATACTGTTTAGATGGACATAAAGGATTGATATCATGTACTTTGGCATTTTGGCTTTAAAGAAATCCGTGTGATAGCCACGTAGTAATAAGTATTTACAGTTTGACATTGAGGAAACCTCATCCCTTTGTGTACTAATTTGGATGTTTGCATTAGGGATCTATGAGTGACGATCACTGGAGACATATTGACCTAAATCAATTCACATTAACTTTCATGCAGATGCTTTTCAATGCCAGTTAATAGAGGTGATGGAAAGTAAGGGAGAATTTAGAAAAGGCACTTCAATTGAAAATTGATTTCAGGGAAAGGTAACATAACGAAAATAAGAAGACTTTGACACAATTTCCAATAAGAACAGCTCGGAAAAGATGAAGAAAGCAAGGATCTCAAAGAAAAATTGGAGATAGAATTAAATGACAATGCTAATGATGATCTTGGATATGATTTGTTTGATAATGAGAGCAATAATATCACTGATTACAATTAAAAATGCAGCATTAGTGGTGAAGAAGAAGATAATGATAATAGATGCCAGCATTATTTTTATCTATTGTACACTAAATCTGAAGAACATAGTAATAATTTGTGTTAGGAGGAGGTTGATTTAAAAGCAATAAAACGTATAAAAACTGTGTTATACTATACTCCAAGTAGACTTAAATTCTAAAGTAGTTTGTAAGCACCAACAATACGTTATGTAATAGAGGGATGAGTACATCAGATTATATTCTCCACAATATCTTTTAGTGTACAAACCAATGATAGTGTTTTTTCGTATATAGAACTTTTCCAATATCATTTCTATAACTTTTTTTGTTGTTGCTATGGACAGTCAATTGCCCTTTATTGGAAATTGTTTTTGATCGCTTTAATTGAGAATCTTGTATTATTATTTATTAGAACTGAAAAAATAATAATAAAGTAGTGATTTTACAAATAGAGGAAGAAGAGGATACCTTTGTATTTTTTTAATCTTGACTTTATTAAGCTATAGAAGTAGATGCGGCAAAAAATAAACACTAAATATATATAGATTAAGTTTAAAATAGGTCCACTTTTATTATGGACACTATAATAAATTAAGTTACTAATTCTTTTCTCTTGTTATATATTTCCTAATTTCACCTTATTATAATGAATGGAAAGAGTAAATGAGAAAGAAAGGGCGAAAGAAAGAATGTTTATATTAACATAAACGTATACTTTTGAATTTACAACGAATGGATGAAGCTATTCAGTTGTTTATTAAAAAAAATAACACTGAAAGCAACAATGCGAAAATTTACACATATATGTAAAAATTATATTTTAAAAGCAGCAGCAAGTGATTTATTCCTTTCTTTTCTCTTGTTTCTTTTCTTTTTCTTTGTTCAACATATAGTATATTAAATATTTTAATATGGAGGAAGTACCAGAGTCAAGTGATAATGTCTTTACGAGATATAAACATGATATTGATACGGTAAGTGTAGCAAGATGGAAGTGCGAAATGTATAGACGATGAATGTAAAAAATGTAAGAATGTAACTGAAATGGTGTGTTGAATAGAGATGGAAAACAGCCATTGACAGATTGACGCCCTTTACAACATACAGATGGATCTTCACTGGTTCACTTTTAGTATTATTTTTATTGCGTATTATCATGGCACAAGGATGGTTTATCATATGGTATGAAGATGGATATATGTGTATATGGAAGCTGTGTATTTATAGAGACAATAATAATAACAAATTGACAGTTATGCACTCGGCATTTATTTGCTAAATATGTTTTTGGCCTTTTTAACACCCAAATTCGATCCATCGATTGAAGAAGAAGAAGAAGACGAAGAAGGGCCCACTTTGCCCACCAGCAGTAATGAAGAATTCAAGCCCTTCATTAGAAGATTGCCTGAATTTAAATTTTGGTAAGAAATATAGAGTGTGTTGTGTTGACACGTAATTCACAATATATGGCAATAGGTACTCTGCTACCAAGGCCACCATCATATCCCTCTTTTGCAGTTTCTTTGCCATTTTCGACATTCCCGTGTACTGGCCCATTTTACTCATTTATTTCTGCCTCTTGTTTGCCTTGACTATGCGTAGACAGATTCAACACATGATAAAGTATAGATATGTGCCTTTTGATGTTGGTAAAAAGAAGTACGCAAGACAAGAAGCTACTTCAGAATAATAAAATGACTCCCCCTTTTTGCTGTCTTTATTTTACTTTTTATCTTTTATTAAGCATCTGTTGGCTCAAAGCCCTCAAGTAACTTAACCTCTTCTCCCATTGCTTGCGACATTTCGGACTCCAAAACCTCTTGAAGTGTGTGATTATCGCGATGATAAAACCATGTATGATGGGTTTCATCAAAGTCGTAGCGTTGGGGCCCACTAATAAAATACTAATCAATATAAATCCTCCCTTTCAATACAAACCTCTTGCTTTTACCTGACAGGAGAAGATAACCATATCTGATGGTTAGGTGGTTGCTTATTAATAACATACGTGCCATGCTCTCCCAAGCACAAGGTCATCACTCCTTGCTAGAAACACCTCATTAATAACTATTTTGGTTCTATTAAAAACTCTTCATTCTTACATTGTACTCAATGTCGTAGCCTGGTAAGTCTGTCTCGTCTCCAATCGCCTCTAATTTTTCAACAATATGTTCCAAATATTGATCAGCTAAACGGTGATATCTATCTGTCGAAAGCTCGCTATGAACAGACAATACAAGGTGTAAATACCATGACTTGATCATTAAATTTGTGATAATATCAATCTTACGTAATAATAAAAGTAGGTTTTGCGGCATCGTGTCTAATTGGAGTTGTGCTGAATGGTTGTATTTTTGGCGCTAATGAAGCCTTTGCTGTATAAAGGATACAAGGTCTAACTGACTGACGAGCAATAGTTGTAGCTACTGAGGGCTTTATATGTTTGGCTGAAGTAAAAGCTAAGCGTCTTAACATGGCTGAATATGTAATATAACAAAGAATGGGAGGGGGGAAGAGGAAAAACAAACAAAACGAATTTTCGCCAATCTGATGCGTTGGAAAGGGTTCTGTACTCCGAACTACCTATTCCTCGGGCGGGGGGGGCTGTGCATATTGATCCCAAAATATGATGGTTTTATTGTACTATTCGTATTGCATAATTGAGTCTGGTTCTATCTTGGGTTATGTTCCTTTCACCGACTGATCCACATTGAAAATAGAGTAAAGCTAGTACTTGCTACTTTATATATACCACTTTAATGAGGATAGTAGACGGGAAAGGAAATATTTACGATAAATACACATACTTTTACTATATTGTTACTACTACAGCAAAAGAACCGACCCATTCTAATTGACACTTAATAGCATGACAACAATATTTAACTAATACACAGTGGATTGCCTGTTTATTTTCAAGTCGTCTTAGTCGCCGCAATTCCGTCATTTTCTCAGAAAATGATGGCATTATAAAATTCCATGATAAAAAAAGGTATTTTGAAACAGTGAGGTCAACTCGACTTGTTTTGTGTTTTATAATTCCTTGTATAAATCTTGAAGAATGCTGCCCTGGTTCAAGGTAGAAAATGACCTGCTATTGTGGTAATAGACCTGGTGTATATATACGTAAAATAAACTAATAAAAGAGATCGGCTCAATGCATCTCTTGCTTGGAATGATTCAAAGTAGAAAAGTAGAAAAGTAGAAAAAAAAGTCTGAGTCTATTTAGAATTCGCAGAAATAGAAAATATAAACATTTGATTTGGTATGATACTTGAATGTTGATAAGAACCTCAAGTGTTTCAACATTACTTTAGTAATCACACAAAAGGTGGCACTTTTTCTTGTTCCAAAAAGAATAAAGTGTGCGTATGACCATAATATAATTCTTAAAAAAGAAAAATTACAAGTTGGATTAGGAAATAAAACGCGTTGTATTTGTATTGTGACATAACGAACGTTTCAAAAACTATACAATAAAAGCATAATCAAAAGTAAACAAACATCTTTGTATCATGTTGGTTCAGTTGTTCTATAGATTACAATCATATATATAATTCTTATTTTTATAAAAGCTTTTTTAATACCTAATTTAGTTAAAGATGTATCAGCAAAAGATAGGTGCGACATAATGGCATGTGCTTATTTTCTGAATTGTTTTATATTTATAGCAATTGAAAATATTGTAGCAGAGAAATATAATATATTTGATGTTATTATATATATATATTAACCCATTTATTAAGTTATTGAAGCTATTGTTTTAGTGCATTTAATTCCCAACATTTACAGTTATAAAACTGGCGACAACTTGTACGATTTTGGTATATTGAGGTGACCAAATAATATGAATTTTAATTCAATAACTTCATGTGAAAACCCTGTATCTTTCTCTTTTGGTTTTCATTCTATTACACGTATGAAAAATACCAATATCTACCGCTTGGTCGTTGATATAGCGTGTCTACTGAATTATACAAACACTACTTGTATCTATCCACTCGTTTCATTTTAGAATTGATTCATAAAATATTTGACAGTCCAGTTGTAAGATATTTTAAAGTTTAATCTAAAACGATAAAGGCTATTGCGCATGATAACACAATGAGAAGCAAAAGGTGTAACTTGTTATGTACATTTGGAATAACGTTCTTTTCCCAGAGCTTAATTCTTCATCACAAGGCGCCAAGTGACAGATCGTGAATGGCGCGTTATCTGTGTACAAACATCTGACTTGAGTAAGAATATTCCTTAGAATAAAGGCCTATTTTGTGGTTATGTTTATTATATAAAAACAAGAATGACACAAGCTATAGAGTACAAGACTTTATGTTGTTTAGCCTAACATTTGTCCCTCATATTGATGATGAATATCTCAAAATAAATGATATCTTTTTATAGGTGCTATTGGGCAAATACATTGCATTATATTTTGTTTATTCATTCCATTATGTAATTCATGTGAGAAAAATAAGTGCAAATCAAGGGGCTGTGTGCTATACTCTACGCTCATTGGCTGGAATTAGGATGACAAATGAACTTTTTCTTTTAGGATTATTTTTTATTAATTTTGAAGAGAATATTTTTGCTTTTTAAATCAACAAGAGTGAAATGAATGTTGAAGGTAATGGCAAGAGAGACTATTCACATTGTGATGAGTAAAGCATTAAAAAGTAAATGAAGAGTTTAAAAGGCTTTGTGGTAATGTCCATGCCTTTAATGGGAAGCACATTCCTTCGCCTAGTGAACAGCGCAGAAGAGGTGCGGTAGCTGCCATATTAAGATGGCGAACCAGTCACACAAACGTTGCTATTGAAAACAAGGCAAAAACAATCGAGGAATTCTTCAAGCAAGAGTGGGTGTTGAACGACCCAGAAGGACAGGCCGAGATCTTATTTATGCAACGAGCAACCAGAGTGGGCGACAGGTAAATAAATAAAATTAGAAAGAAGCACATGAATGTTTACAATATACAGATGGAGTGGTCATGTTGCCTTTCCTGGAGGCAAAAATGAAGAACTCGAAACAGATGAAGAAACCTGCAAAAGAGAGGTTTGGGAAGAGATCGGTCTCGACCTCAATTCTGATGATTTCATTCAGGTTGGTAAATTGGACGAGCGAGAGATCGTTTCAGTTGCCAGTAAAAAGTTACTGATGATGTTGATTCCCTTTGGTAAGTCTATTAATGTGTTTCGCTTGCAATCTTATTATAACCGTATTTATTCCCTTCCAAAAGTATACCTTCAAGTGACATCTGAAACTCCAGCATTCAAACTCCAGGAGTCTGAAGTTGCAGCTGTGCAGTGTAAGTTAATCTATCCTTTTCATACTAGATATTGAAGGTGGTGTTATAGGGATTCCACTTTCGTTCTTTTTCTCCAAGGAACCATACCCTCACAATCCCATTATCGAACCACTTACGCTTGTGCGCAGCAAGAGTAAATGGAAAAGGGCATTGCTTGGTTTTATTTTGGGTACAATTGCGTTCCCATCCGTGTATTTACCCAGTACAGATACAACCGCAGCTCGTTTTCGGTTGTGGGGACTTACCATGGGCATGACCAAGGATCTGATCAAACTCAATGATACCAATCATGTCTTTGTCAAATTAACCGAGTCTTTACCTGGCTATTCCTGGCCCGATATCGGATGGCTGACTTTTATGATCACAAAGGTTAACATACTAAGAAAAAATAGGTAACACGAAAATGTTTTTTTTAAAAATAAATTGACTTTTAACAGTTTCACATGCGTAAATAGGAAAGACGGGTGGGACAAGGTATATTTTGGCTCACTAAGAAATGCTGTGATAATAGCCGTTTTATTAAGAGGAACCATTGCGTTGGCTTTAGCTTATAAAGCGATTAGAATTTTACGTCCGCGTTAGGGGACTTTATTAAGATTATTATGATTAAAATTAAAATTAAGTGGTAGTAGTAATAGTAGGGCGTAATTATTAGAAACAAGTGGAAAGCAAATAGTATATAATAGTATGAATGCAAATAAAAAAAGGTGCTTTGAAGGGGAAAAAAAAAAAATAGGTCGTTGTGTTAACCTGAACAGTATGCAAAAGTCCGACAATAAATGAGTGAAGAATAAGGTTATTTTAGGAATAGGTGCCGAAATGTGATAGTGGTGCAAAATAAATAATAAAAATATTAGTCCTTGTGGTTACCAAAATGATCAAGTACAGGCGGTGAGTGAGGTGTAATAGGTGAGCTAGGCTCGGACCAGTAGTGTGATGAACTTGCAGAGGCGGTGGAGAGAGCAGGTGACCGACACTCTTCATCACGTTGTTGCTTCTCGATTAAAAGCGCAGAAAGTCGAAGTGGTTCAGGTCTGTTTGACATGGGTATCGTGTATTTGGTCAATGCTTCTTCATCATCAATCTTTTGTGCTCTGATGTCGTAAGGGTCACTCTCAATACTCTTGAAAAAGTTGACAAAACTGGATTTACTGATGCCAAGATAGTCAAGACGTGTACGAGCATCTGGGTTGACCTGAGGCAAGAATTTTTGTGCAACAGCGAAGGTAAGAATAGCGTAAATAGAGCCTCCAACAAGATCAATCATGTAATGATGGGTAAGATACATGGTGGAGAACCACATCCACAAGACGTAAAAGATAGCAAGAGGCTTCAATCTGGGACAGAGATAGACGAGGAAGAGCATTTCAATGGTAGCACAGCCAGAATGAAGTGAAGGGAAAGCACCAAATACAAGAGGGGAATTGCCAAAGGTGGAACCGTAAAGGTCCAAACCCAGAATAGTATCGATACGAGATAAACCGCCAGGTTCACCGTGAATAGAATAGTCGGCGGGAGCGGAACCGTAACTTAATTCGTACCCTTTTATGAAAAAAAATAAAAAAATTAATAACTACGATATTAACCAAAGTCTCTCTCTCTCTCTCGAGATCCAAATAGAAAAGTGTCTTGACTTTTTCTTTCTTTCTCTCTTCCTCTATTTCCCTTTTGTTATGATATACTTACATGGTGATGCGTTGGGGAAAAGCAATTGAGTAAGAACGCCAGCAAGATTCATATAACCAAATGCTCTGCCAAAGATGCGTACTGATCCGGGGGGACCAAGCACAAACAAGATAAAGGCAAAGATGAATGGTAAACTGAAATGACCGATACCATAAGGAAGCCAGGCAAAGATGTCGAGTACAGGATGAGTGTGCTTGGAGATAATCTCTGAAAGATTGGCACCGTAAAGAATGCGTTCGAGGGTAGGTAGAAGGTTAACGAAAATGTGATTAGGTCGGTAATCGGTAGAAATAAACTGGCATGTATAAAAGGTAACTAAATAGGCGAAAATGGGTAATGCAGGGAGCATAAAGCGTCTAATGTATGGTATCCATAATGAAGCGATCATTAAACATGCCAAAATGGCACGCACGAAAATATTTGGTGCTTTAATGACGAAAAAGTCGGCGGTAAATATTAATCCTAAGAATACGTATTCCAGGTTGTGAAATGACCATTTTGGAAGAGAAACTTTGGCCATCATGATGTCTCGTCTAAAGGGTGGTGAATATGATGAATGATTCTTATTAATGGTTTATTAGACGAAATAATTGCTATTTTTTTTTCGTGAGATAAGCTTTTTTAAAATTTTTGTAGAAAAAAATAATAAAAAAAAAAAGTAAAGAAAACAGAATAAATTTTAGGAAAAAAGAAGAAAATGGTGAATTATATACTCTGATGTTTTATTGTGTGACGGTAGAAACAGGGTTTTCCTATTAATCGGTATAACAGTTTTCCCCCTCTTCCACCCATTCACTGCCCTCCTCACGTGGTGTAACGACTGAGCGAATCAAGGAAGAGCATGAAGGAAAAGGAAATACAAAACAACTTTATCCTAAAATTTAGCCGGTTACAATTTGCTTTCGGTTATTCTTTTGGACCTGTCACAACAGAAATTATGGAAGAAATTAAAGTAACACGAAACCTTTTCACCTTAAAAACGTACAAAACACCATATAAAGCATTTTACATAAAAAAAGAAAAATGATTCCATACAAAAAAAGCATTTCTGTATAACATTTTGATCAAGATATTAAATCAAAGAGAGTTTTTTTTTTTTTCATTGTTGAATTATGAAAGCCACCCCTCTCGACTTGAAAAAAGGCTGAATATAAAATGATAATAATAAAAAAAAAAGAGTCTATAAACGCACAATATAAATAAGAAGGCATCTTTGTTTTCCCGAAGAAACTCCACCTCAACAATCTATCTCGATTTATTATAAACGCACATGTGACACCACAAAACTCAATGGTCTTCGACAGTAATCATGACACTCGGCACAAAATCTATCTTTGGTTGCCATCCATTTTCTGTTTCCTGAACGATTCCGAAAGGACTCATCCCGTTCTCCGCAGACACCCAACCGAATGCTTCAGTAGGCGCCTGAACTACCAGCCAATATTGGGTTGCTTTCCTCAAAATAATGACAGATTCAGGTACCCATTCTAACACACCAAAGGGACCTTCCATAACGTCTTTGTTTAGTGAAATATGAGTGGTCTCAACGCAATGAGTGAGATCAGGAGAGGCACTGCGGCTTCTGAAAACCGTCCTTTGTGTCGTACAAATTGACAGTGTGGTCTCCACTTGATCTGAGTCTAGAGTAAGAACAGGGAGCCGAACGCTTTCCAAATGAACGTGACGGCGAGGGAACAGTCGGTCCCACCAACTTTCTCGCGATACTCTTGTGGGTTTGGGAGAAAATGCAACAGCAACAGCGCGATGAGGCCGGATAGTCATCCCTGTTACATTCTCAAGTGGTGGAAATCCTGTTTGAAGGATGACGGTATGTGTTTTCCCGCTATTTTTTATGCAATGCGGACGAAATACATGAACTGCGAGTGTGATCACGACGATAAAGCAAATAAAGCGACGCACCCACTTCCATCGATTCGATACTGAAAAGTCTGTATATTCATCGTCATTTTTTATTTCTATCTTTTGTTCCTTTGGATGCATTAGGGATGAAAATGTTTAAAAATGGTTTTTTTAAAAAAAAGGAAATAAAGCTATAAAAAAAAAGTACAGTTTTTTTTTTCATTTTTTCACAATTGCATTATCATGTCTTAAAAAGCATAAGGATAAGATTCTTTATCAGAACGTGACTTTTCATCTAAGTCAGGTGATATCGTGTGTGCGAGTGTGTGCATGGCATTACAGTTAAATCACAGGAAGAGGAACCCTTTTTCATAAAACAAAATTACTACTATTCCAATTTTAAAGAGATAGTGCAGCTTGTTTATATCTATATTTAGTTATAGTTTGGAGTTCTTAGATGTTTTTATTTATCAGATAAAGTATGTCCTTGTTAAAAGGATACCTCCAGGACTCTAAAAACTTTTATCAGGGATACACACATTGGTACCAAAAATGTTAATTCCTTTCTACATTTATAAAATACAATAGCATTAAATTGTAGAATAAGTATTCCATTATTTTGGCTATTTTGAAATACACTTGGTCTGAAAATGTACGGAAATCGATTACTTTTTAGAATACCTTGCTCTAAAATAACATGGGTTTTATACTAGCATTTTCAATTTCCATTTCTTTTAATAAGGTGGAAGGAACATCCTCTTAAAATAGAGACTAAATAAAATGGTATAGTATAAAGTAAATGAGGATATGGTGGGATGAAAAGAATGCCAGTTTAAAGAGATCAGCATGCAGTTTCTAACTTAAAATATATGTACTATGATTTAATAGAATCAAGGTATGAAATTCATGAATATGCATTAGCTCATAGGATTCAAGTCCGAAGTTACCAAATATGCAACCTTTATCTAATGGAAGAACCTTATCACGTCCAGATTTTTTTTGCAATGATTGAGCTGCAAAAGTTATCATTGAACGGTTTGCATTTCTTTTTTTTTCTTTTTTTTCTTGCAATCGCATGTGGTTTTGATTGTCGTGGTACCTTATTTCTCTCTCGAATAATATTTGAACACACTGTCAAATACGTTGATTCGTTCTTTTACAAGATCCACTAGTTTCTTCCTCAACACTTTCGTTATCTTTAGACATTAGGTTTTAATACAGCGCATGTAAAAGGATGTAAAAAAGGCTAATATATTTACATGTACTAAGGTTTTCACTAAGAATTACAAGGGTATCTTTATACTAACTACATTTTTCACTACAAATGAAACTAGAGTATCAGATTGTCTGAAGTTTCCTTTGATAAATATTGTCATTGTAATATAGTAGACTTTCAACAAATACAGTTAAATAATAAAAATTAAGATAGGAAAAATGATAGAGTTAAACTCTTCTATTTTTTACATGCTAAGGAATAAATCAAGCAAATGACTTGATTTCATATTTAATATGATAAAGGTTATAATATATTGAGCAAACAAATATGCAGATGCAATCTGTTGAGGTGTCAGTTGTAATTAGAGATCAGTTAAAGCCGGTCTTGATAAATTAACTTATTGACAGGGTTGATTTAGACATGATGTATAGATCCTCTAATGATATAGCTCATACCAAGTGGTCAAGTCTTTATACATAATTCATGAATTTAGAGTGGCCACGTTTAAGCCAAACACTAACATTATATACAAACCAATGGTTTTATTTTTATTCAATATGTCCAGAATTTAGCTCAGAAGGATTAGTAGTGTGCCATTCAGGCTTACTATCAGACTCAAGGATTTCTTCTGACAATGTCAGACTTTATTTTCAAGGAACAAATCCATAAATATCCGTAGCCAAAGGATAAGGTTGAAATGAACTAAAAATCTGACAAATAGTATAAAGTGGCAGGAGAGTAAACTGACAATTATGCTTTCAATTGGTAGAAGTAACAAGGTAAATGGGTATTATTGGTTGGATTGGTTTCCTTATCATTAAATTTGTATTACCATGCTCTGTGGAGTACACTTGTCGAATCTGGCTCCGTCCGCAAAGCTCATTTTGGCAATTCAAAGATTTATTTTTAACAAATCAGCAAATTGAGAGTGTAAAACAACTGTAAAATAAATAAAACAAAGTGTAACTTTTTTATTTATTTCTCATCTCTTTTACTTTGAACCTCTTCTTTTATTTTTGCCTTTGAAATAAAATGACTACAGACGTTATTCCTCCCACTACAACTGTTCATAAAAACTTGAAGAAGCCCGACGACGTTGCTCACAAGAAGTTTTTAGAAGAGCTTAATGGTAAGATTGACAGTTTGAAGAAGCAGCAGGTAAGTCATCCTCTCATCTCCCTCATCTATTGCAATCAAGGCACTCAATATCCTCTTTACTAGGATGCTGTTAAGGCTAAAATTAATAAGTTGGGCGGCGGAAAGTCGGATAATACACGTCGTGATGAATTAAAGGCACAGCTTGCCGAGATTCGTGAAAAGCAAGCTGAAATTAAGGGCAATAAGCAGGCTGTCTATGTTCAATTAGATGCATTAAATGATTCAATCAGGAAAAAGGTTGGTGTGTTTTGAGGAGATGTTCCATGTATATTGACGACTTTGTTTTCCATTACTTTGGTGTATGTGTGTATTTATAAATAAAGGTTGGAAATGTGAAGGCATTCCAAACAAAGGTGCCATTCAAGACCACAGAAGAGGTTGATGAACGCATCAGGTATGTGATCTATGTATATATCCATTGTATTTCAGCATTTACTAATGATTATATTACTTAGAGAGTTGGAAGAGAAGATTGAGCGTGGTGTAAGATTGGTGGAAGAGAAAAAGGTAATAAACAAAATGGGCTTACATGATTGGAGGGCCTAATAGAATGATACGCTTTTCGTGTGACTTATTCGCGCTTCCCAGATCCTCCAAGAAATTTCTACTTTGAAGAAAGGACGCTCTCAGGTTGAAGGACTGGATGAACAGCAATCAGCTATTACTAAAGAACGTGACATCTATACCGCATTAAAACAACAAATTGATGCTGGTGAAAGCAAAAAATTAAGCGAACAGTATGATGTATTGAACGAAGAGCTTAGAAGCTTGTTGGATGAGGGCCATAAGCAATATGAAGAGCGTAACAAGCTTTATACCGAGCGTAATCGCATCAAGGGTTTATTGGATGAGGCCTATAATACATTGCGTACCTCTCGTGATGAATTCCGCAAATCCAACGATGAATACTATACCGCTGTTCGTGAATTGCGTGAGGCACGTAGAGAAAAAGAGCAGCTACAAAAAATCCAGGCCGAAGCTGAGAAACGACAGGAGCTTATACGCCAAGAGTTGGAATTGGCTTCTTTGCCCGCTTTTGAACACGAAATTATTTTGTGCGACAATCTTGGTATCTTTTTGGAAAGCTTCCTTGCTAAATCCACGAATCAAGTAGAGGTGTCTGCCACATCTAATCAAAGTGCTATTAATGCCCCCGAAGGTTTTGTACTTAAGAAAAAGGATGAGGACGAAGCATTTTTTGTAGGCAACAAGAATAACAAAAAGAAGAATAACAAATCAAACAAGGAAAAGAAAGTCGATACACTCAAGTTACCTTTGGCTACAATGGAAAACTTCTTTGAAGTTAAAGTAACCGTTCCCACCAAAATCTCTGAAATTCCTGCTACTCTGGAGAAATTGAAGGACCGCAAGGCACAGTACATTAAAGACCAGCCTCACGTCACGGAGGAAAATAAGAAGAGAGCTGAAGCAAAACTTGCTGCTGCAGAAGAAGAATCCACACAAGAGGTTTCAAAAGACGCCAAGACAGACGAAGCTGACTAATATAACCTCTACCAATTTTTCTCTAAAATATAACTGTTCAGACCTGCATAGGCCACTTTCAATCACATAAAACACCTATTTAAATAAAAACTTATATCATACATCCGTATTTATTGATTCCATAAAATAAATCAAAAAGTAGATTCCCACTTAAGTCATTTTTTAACGGGTACTAAATTCCAATATTTGACATGTCAATAAAATATAGATATTTTAATAATCAGGAGATAATTTTTGAGATATTGATGAAGATATGGTATTACATCATGTTTATCATGCCTTCAAGGTGCTTTATTTAAAAAGTCACT